>OX122894.2:28860902-29013402 GCA_944738655.2 Andrena hattorfiana | reverse complement strand
GTCGTCCTCGTCGTCGTCCTCGTCGTCGTCCTCGTCGTCGTCCTCGTCGTCCTCGTCGTCCTCGTCATCGTCGTCGTCCTCGTCCTCGTCGTCGTCCTCCTCGTCGTCCTCGTCGTCGTCCTCGTCGTCGTCCTCGTCGTCCTCGTCGTCCTCGTCATCGTCGTCGTCCTCCTCGTCGTCCTCGTCGTCGTCCTCGTCGTCCTCGTCGTCCTCCTCGTCGTCCTCGTCGTCGTCCTCGTCGTCCTCGTCGTCCTCCTCGTCGTCCTCGTCGTCCTCGTCGTCCTCCTCGTCGTCCTCCTCGTCGTCCTCGTCGTCGTCGTCGTCCTCGTCGTCGTCCTCGTCGTCGTCGTCGTCCTCCTCGTCGTCCTCGTCGTCGTCCTCGTCGTCCTCGTCGTCCTCCTCGTCGTCCTCGTCGTCCTCGTCGTCCTCGTCGTCGTCGTCGTCGTCGTCGTCCTCGTCGTCGCCCTCGTCGTCGTCCTCGTCGTCGTCCTCGTCGTCGTCCTCGTCGTCGTCCTCGTCGTCGTCGTCGTCCTCGTCGTCGTCCTCGTCGTCGTCCTCGTCGTCGTCCTCGTCGTCCTCGTCGTCCTCGTTGTCCTCCTCGTCGTCCTCGTCGTCCTCGTCGTCCTCGTCGTCCTCCTCGTCGTCCTCGTCGTCCTCGTCGTCCTCGTCCTCGTCGTCCTCGTCCTCGTCCTCGTCGTCCTCGTCCTCGTCCTCGTCGTCGTCCACGTCCTCGTCGTCCTCGTCCTCGTCCTCGTCGTCCTCGTCCTCGTCGTCCTCGTCCTCGTCCTCGTCCTCGTCGTCCTCGTCCTCGTCCTCGTCCTCGTCGTCCTCGTCCTCGTCCTCGTCGTCCTCGTCCTCGTCCTCGTCGTCGTCCTCGTCGTCCTCGTCGTCCTCGTCCTCGTCCTCGTCCTCGTCGTCGTTGTCGTCCTCGTCGTCGTCGTCGTCCTCCTCGTCGTCCTCGTCGTCATCCTCGTCGTCCTCGTCGTCCTCGTCGTCCTCGTCGTCGTCCTCGTCGTCCTCGTCGTCCTCCTCGTCGTCCTCGTCGTCCTCGTCGTCCTCCTCGTCGTCCTCGTCGTCCTCGTCGTCCTCCTCGTCGTCCTCCTCGTCGTCCTCGTCGTCGTCGTCGTCCTCCTCGTCGTCCTCGTCGTCGTCGTCCTCGTCGTCTTCGTCGTCGTCCTCGTCGTCCACGTCGTCGTCCTCGTCCTCGTCGTCGTCCTCGTCCTCGTCGTCGTCCTCGTCCTCGTCGTCGTCCTCGTCCTCGTCGTCGTCCTCGTCCTCGTCGTCGTCGTCGTCCTCGTCCTCGTCATCCTCGTTGTCCTCGTCCTTGTCGTCGTCCTCGTCGTCGTCCTCGTCGTCGTCGTCCTCGTCGTCCTCGTCGTCGTCCTCCTCGTCGTCCTCGTCGTCCTCCTCGTCGTCCTCGTCGTCCTCCTCGTCGTCCTCGTCGTCCTCGTCGTCCTCGTCGTCGTCGTCCTCCTCGTCGTCCTCGTCGTCGTCGTCGTCCTCGTCGTCCTCCTCGTCGTCCTCGTCCTCGTCGTCCTCGTCGTCCTCCTCGTCGTCCTCGTCGTCCTCGTCCTCGTCGTCCTCCTCGTCGTCGTCCTCGTCGTCCTCCTCGTCGTCGTCCTCGTCGTCCTCCTCGTCGTCGTCCTCGTCGTCCTCCTCCTCGTCGTCCTCCTCGTCGTCGCCCTCGTCGTCCTCGTCGTCCTCGTCGTCGTCGTCGTCGTCGTCGTCGTCCTCGTCGTCGTCCTCGTCGTCGTCCTCGTCGTCGTCGTCGTCCTCGTCGTCGTCCTCGTCGTCGTCCTCGTCGTCGTCCTCGCCGTCGTCCTCGTCGTCGTCCTCGTCGTCCTCGTCGTCCTCGTTATCCTCGTCGTCCTCGTTGTCCTCCTCGTCGTCCTCGTCGTCCTCGTCGTCCTCCTCGTCGTCCTCGTCGTCCTCGTCGTCCTCGTCCTCGTCGTCCTCGTCCTCGTCCTCGTCGTCCTCGTCCTCGTCCTCGTCGTCGTCCACGTCCTCGTCGTCCTCGTCCTCGTCCTCGTCGTCCTCGTCCTCGTCGTCCTCGTCCTCGTCCTCGTCGTCCTCGTCCTCGTCCTCGTCCTCGTCGTCCTCGTCCTCGTCCTCGTCGTCCTCGTCGTCGTCGTCGTCCTCGTCGTCGTCGTCGTCCTCCTCGTCGTCCTCGTCGTCGTCCTCGTCGTCCTCGTCGTCCTCGTCGTCCTCGTCGTCGTCCTCGTCGTCCTCGTCGTCCTCCTCGTCGTCCTCGTCGTCCTCGTCGTCCTCCTCGTCGTCCTCGTCGTCGTTCTCGTCGTCGTCGTCGTCCTCCTCGTCGTCCTCGTCGTCGTCGTCCTCGTCGTCCTCGTCGTCCTCCTCGTCGTCCTCGTCGTCCTCGTCGTCCTCCTCGTCGTCCTCGTCCTCGTCCTCGTCGGCCTCGTCCTCGTCGTCGTCCTCGTCCTCGTCCTCGTCGTCGTCCTCGTCGTCCTCGTCCTCGTCCTCGTCGTCCTCGTCCTCGTCCTCGTCGTCCTCGTCCTCGTCCTCGTCGTCCTCGTCCTCGTCGTCCTCGTCCTCGTCGTCGTCCTCGTCCTCGTCCTCGTCGTCCTCGTCCTCGTCGTCGTCCTCGTCCTCGTCGTCCTCCTCGTCGTCGTCCTCGTCGTCGTCCTCGTCGTCCTCCTCGTCGTCGTCCTCGTCGTCCTCCTCGTCGTCGTCCTCGTCGTCCTCCTCGTCGTCGTCCTCGTCGTCCTCCTCGTCGTCGTCCTCGTCGTCCTCCTCGTGGTCGTCCTCGTCGTCCTCCTCGTCGTCGTCCTCGTCGTCCTCCTCGTCGTCGTCCTCGTCGTCCTCCTCGTCGTCGTCCTCGTCGTCCTCCTCGTCGTCGTCCTCGTCGTCCTCCTCGTCGTCGTCCTCGTCGTCCTCCTCGTCGTCGTCCTCGTCGTCCTCCTCGTCGTCGTCCTCGTCGTCCTCCTCGTCGTCGTCCTCGTCGTCCTCCTCGTCGTCGTCCTCGTCGTCCTCCTCGTCGTCGTCCTCGTCGTCCTCCTCGTCGTCGTCCTCCTCGTCGTCGTCCTCCTCGTCGTCGTCCTCCTCGTCGTCGTCCTCCTCGTCGTCGTCCTCCTCGTCGTCGTCCTCCTCGTCGTCGTCCTCCTCGTCGTCGTCCTCCTCGTCGTCGTCCTCCTCGTCGTCGTCCTCCTCGTCGTCGTCCTCCTCGTCGTCGTCCTCCTCGTCGTCGTCCTCCTCGTCGTCGTCCTCCTCGTCGTCGTCCTCCTCGTCGTCGTCCTCCTCGTCGTCGTCCTCCTCGTCGTCGTCCTCGTCGTCCTCCTCGTCGTCGTCCTCGTCGTCCTCCTCGTCGTCGTCCTCGTCGTCCTCCTCGTCGTCGTCCTCGTCGTCGTCGTCCTCGTCGTCGTCGTCCTCGTCCTCGTCCTCGTCCTCGTCCTCGTCGTCCTCGTCGTCGTCCTCGTCGTCGTCCTCCTCGTCGTCGTCGTCGTCGTCATAGTCATTGTTATAGTCGCTAGAATCTGGAAGGTTATTCGGACGTTCCTTGGTTATCGATGGAGTAATGGGTCGAAGTCTAGTAGTAAGACTATGGGGATTCTAACCCAGGTCCTCTGAGGGGAGCGCGGGGGCGGGGGGAAGTGAGGGCGCGCGGGGGAGCGCGGCGCAGAGAAACATGGGCGCGGGGCCTGCGGGGAGTGGAAGAGCGGTTGCGCGCGCACGAGCCGCGGAGTGGGGGAAGCCGCAACCGCGGAGGGGATCACTCCGGGCCGAGCCGCCGCGGAGACCTGACCCGCCGTCCCCGAAATTTTTCAAAGGGAGGGAATGACCCCCGAAAAGTCTTTTTCAGACGTTGGCCCACCCCGAAAATTTTTTCAGACCTAACCCAGGGAGGGGACAGCCCCCAGGATTTTTTTTCAAACCAACATGCGTCGGAAATTGTTTAATAATTTATTTTTTATCCGAAATTGTTTCGGACGATGTCGGGAAAGATCGGGAAAGATCGACGTTCTTTTCTTTTACGAACCACGTCTTCGGGACGGAAAGAGAGAGAGCATTACTTTAAAGCTAAATTCGGAGGAGGGAAAGAGAGAGAGCATTACTTTAAATCTAAATTCGGAGGGTGGGAAAGAGAGAGCATCACTTTTAAAGCTAAATTCGAGAGAGAGACAGCACTACATAGCGGTACAATCGCTTTCGTTCTAAAAATTTTCAAAATGATTTTAAATCTTAGCGTCCTAGCGTATCGCGCGATCGTGTGTAACTTGACTCCTCTGGAGCAGCCGCGTGCGATGACGTCATTTTGGCAGCGCGAAGAATTATGCGACGTCAGCAAATCTTAAAATTATGTGGCGAGGAGAAAGACGGGTAAATAAATGGAGAAATAATATAGGTTTAAGAAATTTATTATAAAATTAAAAGAATACAATCTAACATTTTTTTTTTCCTACGAACATGGGTTAGAATATCATTGATGGCGCATGCTACCAGTTCGCAATCTACAAGATAATCCTCATCGTAATATTCGCTATCACGTATTATTTTAGCAGCGCTGCGCGCAACTAATGTTTCACACGCAACATCGCTCTGCTGTAGCACGTTGACAAAAGTTTCAAATTTTACTCTCACATCCTCTGCAGTTTGATGCAGGCGCGGATACACATAGCTTATGCATGGCTCAAGATTACATAAAAATGATACTGTATTCAGTTTGAAATACAGTGAGTTATCAGCTCGCATCATCTTTACAATCGATGAATCAAAGATCCGAAGAAATTCCACCGTTAATTCATCAATCCGCATCGAAGGTGATCCAGGTAATTGTGCACGTTCTTCGATGGTTTCACGGTTGTCGAATAGCACATTCCATGTATGCCATGGTAATATAAGATGATTCCCATGATTATCGCCGAGAAGAACTTCAACATCAGCCATAGGTCCTACGTTGATTCCAATTTCCAAATATTTGCTGCCCATGGATGTTAACGCGTATCTTCTGACCATGATACGCGATCCTCGGCGCGGACTAAGAGAACAATCAAAGCTATGAAATTGTCCACTCGTATCAGGAATACAATTTTGAAAATATGTGAAAATTAAGTCTTACCTGCCAATTGTATTATCCCCACATGGAGCTACGCTATCATCTCGCACGATCGGAACATAATAATTCATACGTTCAACGTTTCCTTCGACACTGGTACTGCACATTTTTTTTTCAGAGCACTATTTGTTCCGTCGAAAGTCACTGAGGGTACTGAGCGATTGATGGAATAGCATTCGGGAGATTGGCTTAAATAGCGGTACAATTGGTTCCCCCACCACCGCATTTTATTCTAAAGCTTTTTCCATAATGTTTTTCAATCTTAAAGTCGCAGCATATCGCACGATTGCATGTAATTTAATCCCCATCCTCAAGGATAAAAGTCTCGACACGTGTTGAATGTAATATAATACCTGTGGAAGCGCAGAATCTTAGAATTATGCGGTGTCAGCAGAAACTGTGTCGAATGATTTTGCGCGCTAATTCGTCATACGCGTGAATCATAGAAAGAATTATGCTGTATCGGCAGAAACTGCACAGAACCATGTTGGGACGGATTGTCGTTTTTTTTTTGCATGCGGAGCATTCGAGGGAGGGGGTACGCCAAAAGAGTTAGACAGAGATACCAAAACGTGGTATCAGTTATAAAAGCACGCTCCGAACTGCACAAAGTCTCAAATCGTTGCAACCTGTTGCGCGTAAAAGATGTTACATATACAGTCCATTTACAATCACTCCATTTACAATCATGGAATTCGCGCAAGTAGAACATCAATTGCGAGATCAATCTGCACGATTGAGTTCGCGTGAAGAATACCTCGCGTGGGAAGAACGGTGCAACGAGTGCATCGAATCTTTAGAAGAACACAGCCGAGTGAAACGCCCGCGATTATCGATCGGTATTCAACAATCGTTGGTTGCTCGAATCGCACGGCTTGAGGGACTGAAACATTCGTTGCGCGGACGTTTCGTGCGCGAAGGTGCTGGACATTCGAGTACGGGACTTTTGTGGCGCGAAATAGACACTGCGTTCGATAGTCGCGTGTTAACCGGTGCCGTGCTCAATTCGAACTATATCGAGCCGCGCAACTTCCTCCAGGATGCGGCGACCATTGTGTTGGAGCACGTGCGGGGCGCTTTGAGAAAACGTCGAAACCTCAAAGTGAACACTGTATTCAACGGCGAATTTGTGGTGGGTGACAAGCATGCTTGCAAAAGCATCAACACCCGAAACTGTGAATTCTTCGACACATCCGACCTGCAAGAGTGGTACCAGCGATGCGTCGTCGAACCCACCCTGGCATCGCTGGAAGAGTTCCAGGAACGCGACAGCGGATGGGCATTGACGCGAATCCTCAACCTAACCGTCAATGTCAATAAGTACAATCCGCTGCGCGCGGGGTGCCATCAAAAGTTGCCGCGGGAAATATCGCTGAAGAAGGCAACGATCAGTGTGCAATCCCCGGACAATGCGTGTTTCGCATGGGCAGTGGTAGCCGCTCTCCATCCTGTGGAAAGACATCCCGATCGCCCAAGTTCATATCCGCCATATGCTTCCGTATTAAATCTCCAGGGCATTGAGTTTCCAATGTCCCTGGAGCAAATTGGGAAGTTTGAGCGGTTAAACGAAATCTCGATCAACGTCTATAGCTTCGAGGCGGAGAAGACGAAGACGGTCTTTCCGCTGCGTCTCACCAGCCACAAGAGGGATCGGCACATCAACCTGCTCTACATACCGAATGATGGAGATGTAGGACACTTTGTATGGATCAAGGACTTGTCCCGGCTGGTGAGCATGCAGCTGAGCAGACATAGGACAAAGAAATTCATCTGTGATCGGTACGTATAGAAACATATGAAATGTTAAAATGTCTCGCGAAACAAATTAAATAAAAAATTTTTTTGTTTTATTATAGATGCATGCACTACTTCGGATCCACCGAGAAGTTGGAGCTTCATTCGCTGGACTGTGGCAAGATGAACGACTGCGCCATCCTGCTGCCCAGCGAAGGAAACAATCTCCTAAGGTTCAACAACCACAACATGAAGGAGCGGCTCCCCTTCGTGGTGTACGCCGATCTGGAGTGCATCATCGAGAAAACAGAGGACAGCCACCAAATGGGTGATGATAATAAATTACACACGTATCAACACCACGAAGTTCATAGTATAGCCTACTACATGCATTGCTCGTACGATACATCGCTATCGGTGTATCGATGTCGCCGCGACGCGGATTGCGTTTCATGGTTCGTCGATGAACTAAAAAATTTTGCAAATTTCGCCAAACCCATCCTGACCAGCAATGTTCCCATGCTTGATTTAACCGCCGAACAGTTGACGGCATTTCGCGATGCAACACATTGTCATATTTGCGAAGAACCATTCGAGGCTATCGATGTACGAGTCCGCGATCATTGTCATCTATCCGGGCGGTTTAGAGGTCCAGCACATTCGGAGTGCAATTTAAATTATAAAAATGCGTTTTACATCCCCATAGTTTTTCATAATTTATCAGGCTACGATTCACATTTTATTATCGAGGAAATAGCTACCGCTTTCAAAGGTCACGTCGGCGTATTACCCATAACTAAAGAAAAGTATATTTCTTTCACAAAAAATGTCGAAGATACGGCTGACTCAGACTCACGAAATTGTATTAAATTGCGATTCATCGATTCGTACAAATTTCTCAACACCAGTCTCGACAAATTAGCATCTTTTCTTAGCACAGATCAATTAAAAATTTTACGATCCAAGTTTGAAACATTATCCGTCGAGGATTTCAATTTACTGACGCGAAAGGGTGTCTTTCCATACGAATACCTTGATTGCGCGAACAAGCTGCAGGACCCATGCTTACCACCGCGCGAATCATTCTACAGTTCGTTAACGGGTGAGACTGTATCCGAGAGTGATTACGCGCACGCCGAGACTGTCTGGCAGCGTTTCGGCATTAGAACCTTGGGCGAATACAGCGATTTGTATTTGAAAACAGATGTGTTGTTATTGGCAGATATTTTTGAAAATTTTCGCGAAAGTTGCATCAAGAGTTACGGACTAGATTCGGCGCATTATTATACTTTACCCGGTTTCACATGGGATGCCATGCTAAAACATACCAAAATTACATTCGAATTGCTCACCGACGTCGATATGGTCATGTTTATCGAACGCGGTATACGTGGGGGTTTAAGTCAATGCTCCGGAAGATACGCACATGCCAATAACAAGTACATGCCATCTTACGACGCATCGGAAGAGTCATCGTACTTGATGTACTTTGACGTGAACAATTTGTATGGATGGGCAATGTGTCAGCCTCTGCCATATGCTAAATTTCAATGGGTCGAAGATGTTGAAAAATTTGACGTATCTTCGATCGCGGTCGATTCGCCCACGGGATACATTCTCGAGGTAGATCTGGAATATCCGCAACGTCTGCACGACGCTCATGCCGATCTACCGTTCTGCCCGACGCGTGCCAAACCACCTGGCAGCAGACAGGACAAGTTACTCGCGACGGTATACGATAAGCAGCGTTACATCATCCATTACCGCAACCTGCAGCAGTGCACGCGTCACGGTCTTCGTATTACAAAGATACACCGCGTGCTTCAATTCGCTCAATCTCCCTGGCTCCACGATTACATCGAACTCAATACACGGTTTAGAACAGGCGCGACAAACGACTTTGAAAAAAATTTGTACAAATTGATGAACAACGCGGTATTTGGTAAAACTATGGAAAATGTTCGAAATCACGTGGACGTAAAACTTTTGACACATTGGGAAGGGCGATATGGCGCGGAGGCAATGATCGCGAAACCGAATTTCCATAGCAGAAGTGTTTTTTCGGATAATTTAATAGCTGTTGAATTGCGAACACTCGAGGTGAAATTCAACAAACCGATATACGTGGGTATGTGCATTCTGGACATATCAAAAATTTGTTTGCACGAATTTCATCACGAGTACATGTCTCCCCTGCACGGACTAAGTTGTAAAATTCTATACACAGACACGGACAGTCTCATTTACCACATTCGATGCGACGATATCTACGAGACCATGAAACACGATATCGATAGATTCGACACAAGCGATTATCCTATCAACAATCCATATAATATGCCCCACTTAAATAAGAAGGTTCCAGGGCTGATGAAGGATGAAAATAACGGTGCGATAATGACCGAGTTCGTAGGTCTTAGAGCGAAAATGTATGCACTCCGCGTAGACGGCAAAAAAGATACGAAAAAGGCGAAAGGCGTCAAGACCAACGTCATAGCCAGAACGATAACTTTCGACGACTACGCGCAGTGTTTGCAAAGGGAGATCGAAATGGTTCGCAGACAATCGTGCATACGGTCTAAATTGCACAAAGTGTACACCATTTCGGAATCTAAAATCGCTCTAAGTCCGTACGACGACAAGCGGCATATCGTACCCGATTCGACCGACACTCTGCCCTGGGGACATTATAAAATACCATTGTAAAAAACTATTGTATTTATTATAAATAGTGGAATTGTGTAATATAAAATTGTTCACTCATGCATAGAAATTATAAATGGTGGAATTAATGTGTAAAAATAAAAAAATTGTTCACTCATTTACATATATATATCATTGTATTTATTGAATCATGTATTATTATGTTACAATACATTATTTTTATTTATCCAAGAATTGTGTGATTTATCAAACCCCAGCCACTTGACGTATACCTTATCCCCCTTCCTACGCAACACTTTTTCCACCAGATATACATCAGGATCGGTGACGCGTTGCAGCTCGTGTTCATAGAATCCTCCGGCAACAGGTTTTGCACAGGAATCGACGAGCAGATACGTCGCGGGATTAGTTGCCTGTACTTTGGCTATCTTGAACACCTCCGTTGTCCAATTCGGCGTATAGCCTTTATCGAAGATGGTTTTAAATTTGCTCACGCGCACAAACTCGCCCAACTTGAATCTCGCCGGAGCAGCGATCTTTATGTTGCTGTATACGGTGGATAGCAGCTTGTCGGCGATCGCAGCGGTAACATCGCGAGGACGCATTCCGATGGTTCTATGTTTTCGTGCGTTATACTCTGCGAGAAGGCGCGATAGCGAATCGATCCATCTGTAGGTTCCATTGAGCGTAAACATTTTCCACATATTGTTCTTCAAAGTTCGATTGAAACGTTCTACGACGGAGGCCTTCATCACCGAATACGTCGAATAATGATTAATATCATGTTTTGTCAAGAGTTTCTGCACATCGGCGTTGTAAAATTCTTTTCCTTGATCGGTTTGCAATTTTTTCGGATATCGATCTCTAAATATCTTTGCAAACGCTTTAGTCACCTCAGCACCACTTTTAGTCTTGAGCGGCACCGCCCATGCATACTTGCTCAACACATCGATAACGGTGAGTATGTAGTGGTGGCCTTGGTTGAATCGCGAGTATGGACGCATTTCTACAACGTCAGCTTGCCACAGATCGTCGTATCCATGCACTATGACGCGCCTCCGCGGGAAATGTCTTCGAGCTGGAGCATGCAATTCCTCAACAAGTTGTCGCTTCTTGGGACCATGGTTTTTTTTACTCTTGGATTTCGATACTGGCTGCATGTTTGATCGCAGAGGTGTCTTTGACACGAATGATGCGATAATTATCGTGTACATGCATTATGTGCTCCCAATCGGCCCGAGGACAAGTTCAGCCGCCTCGCATGATTCTCCTTCACAGCGCTGCTGTGGGATTGAATTTGACGCCTGCGATATCTTTTTAACGCTGTTTTGCAACGTCAGCATATCTCTTTGAAACACGACCAGCTTCCTCTCTAATTCTTCCTGCTGCTCTCTCAAAAGTTTAATGCTCTTTTCCATGTATAGTTTATTGACGGCATCGCTGTCAGCCACCGGCTGAGCTACGCGTCGTATCTTGCATGATTTTGCATCAAAGTCGGCACCGTCCACACAAAGAGCGTTATCTCGCATATAATTTCGAAGCATGCCGCTCCATTTGTAATAGTCCATTCTAGCTGCTCCACTCTTCTCGAGCGATACTCCAAATTTGTTGATCGGCATCTCGATGCATACAGTGCAAATCATCGACGTGTGGTTTAATTTATAATGAGGCCTACCTCGCGGAGTTCCTCGATAATCGATAGAATTTCGGGATCGTGGGAGTTGTTACCCGCCTGACGCGACGCTTCAAGCAAACGCAATCGATCCACCAACTCGTTGGGATCGTCCCAGTGCACGTAATCGATCTTGTTGTCGTTTACCATCATCGCTAGCGGTGTTCTTAGGCCTTTTCCTGCTTTACTCGTTGATGCGCGGGGGACTAGTGGTGCAAT
Source organism: Andrena hattorfiana (assembly GCA_944738655.2). Taxonomy (NCBI): domain Eukaryota; kingdom Metazoa; phylum Arthropoda; class Insecta; order Hymenoptera; family Andrenidae; genus Andrena; species Andrena hattorfiana. The sequence continues at coordinate 29,002,042 of OX122894.2, read as the reverse complement.
TACATGTTTGTACTTGTATCCCTTGTTACCCAATATGGGTTTTTGAGCACAATGACTGCGTCTGTAGGCATTCGTCGCCAGCAGTATACTTTTGTATTTTTGTTTATCAGCATCGGTGTACAGGGCATCGTCGGGAATTCTCTTGAAAATCAGTTCGTAAAGGCCGGGCGTTCCTTTGTATTTTACACCACCGATGATTATATTATCATCCTTGTCCATATCGAAAGCCTTATCTCCAAGCATCGTTCCACTATTGCCAAAGTATACGCCATACACATAGTCAATTGTTGTATCCTTATCCATACTTAGGATGGCGCTCATGTATTCTTGCCCCAGCGGACCGAAATGGTTGCGAAACGTTTCTTGTCCCTCGGATGTTTGAAGTTGCTGTCTAATAGATGTTACAAACAACTCATCTGGACTAGTTTCGAAAACGTCGTCATCAATGGTTGTGAGCGATTGTACATCGGTATTTATTGGTGTGGGAGGAACTGAGGAATCGTTTTGTCGTTTTCGCTTCGATTGAACTGGTGTGGAGGTGATGAGTGAATATTCCGATGATGTGTGTCGTTTCTTCTTTGTCTTGCGCGATGTGCTCCATTTCGACTGGATTTTTGTTTTAGGCGTTAATGTTTCATTCTCTTCAACGTCTATGCTCGTCAGCGGTGATGTGTCAGCTTCTGCCGCTGTGGTATTTTCCACGATATGTTTCAAGGGTTCGACGATAGGTTTAAAGTATCTCTCCAACGCGATATCTTCCTCCATCTTGCCAGACTTCAAAGCCTGATGTTTCTTGCGAATGGTTTCGCTGGTTTTTGCAATTTCCTTCGCTATTTTCTCACGATCCTTAATCTCCAGACTATCGATATCAATCATCATTGTGCAGCAGACGTTGCTTTCCCACCGACAGGTTGATGACAATTGACCATCTCACGGTACGGCGAACTCGTTAAATCCCTTTCGATAACGTCCACTGGCCATCGCGCTATCCTTGTCTATTACCACGAAACCATACTCTCGTTGCCAACAATTACGACACAAAGCGCAGAAATCCTCGTAAGACATATCAGTATTTACATGATCGTTGTACACATGTTTCAAGTTGGTACCATCCTGCTTAAACAGAATCAACAGATTGGCATTGTCACGTATAAGATGTTTGGGAATCTTTGCATACGTCTGACAGAGATAGAAGCAGTCAACGTTCGAGTGGCGCCCCATTGCAAAGTATTCCCTTATCGTATCTTGCTTGTCGCATGCCACGTCATCAAAGATAAAAATGGAATTCGGAAGCGATTCGCTCGGTGGGATGACATCACTGTTATTCGAAAACGTAAAGTAGCCAATTTCATCTATCGGAGCCAATAAATTCTCCAAATACTGGTATTTCGGCTGTTGCAACGACTTGGAATACACGTACACGTTCTCGAAGCGAACGCCGTGAGGACTTTCCAACAAGCTCACCAGCACGTTGGTCTTTCCACAATTTGATGGGCCACAAATGAGACACCGTATAGTGTTTGGTAGCATGCTGCCATGTTTGCGCTTTGTTTTCGAGGGCATCACTCGTGATTTATCGTCAAAATTTGTCACGCGTATCGTCACAGGCTGTCGCACGAATCGCATCCTCTCCGCAAACTGCGAAAAATAATTTTGATACATCGAAGCGGTGACGCGTTCTATTTATAGGTCCGCGCCGAAGCAAAACAGCTCAGTGTTCAAAATGCTTCTGGTCCTGTCGGATAATTGTGATATTCGAGACTTAACCTCTGAACAGTTGAAATATATACCAAAGATTATTCTACTGCGAGAGTTCGAGAGATACATTGATCAGTTGTGGGACAGACTCCCCGAGCATATAAAAGCCGATTCCGAGGTTCAGCAGTATCGTCGGTGTCTGGAACATTATAATCGCCCTTGGCAGCGAACGCATATCGATGGTCCAGCACCATTGATTAAAAACTGTAGCGAATGTCGCCGATGCGAGTGAAGAAAGGTTGTGGTTTGTTAAATCGGGCGATAAACGCGCTACCTATCGAATTACATATCCCGGGATACCAGTTTTGCGGCCCAGGAACTCATCTGGCAAAACGATTGGCTAGAGGTGATCAAGGTATCAATCCGTTGGACGCAGCGTGTCGCGAACACGATATTGCATATTCACGTAGCAACGACCTCGGCGAAAGGCACGCGGCAGATAACGTACTCGCTGACAAAGCGCGAAAACGCATCGTTGCGCGTGACTCGACTCTGGGCGAAAGAGGTGCTGCTACAGCTATTTGGGCAGCTATGAAGGCCAAGACGAAAATCGGAATGGGGATGAAAGCAAAATTGCGCAAAAGGATTCCAAAGAGAGCACCGAAAAAGCGGATTCTTCCGATAGCAAAACGGGGTGGTATATTACCACTTCTCCCGCTGCTGGGTGTTCTCGGATCGTTAACTGGTGGAGCGGCGGGGATAGCCAAGGCGGTAAACGATAATAAGGTGGCGCAACATCAGCTGCAGGAAATGCAACGTCATAATCGCTCCATGGAAGGTCGTGGACTTTATCTCGCACCATACAAGCGCGGACAGGGAATATCGAAACGAAAAAAAAAACGTCGAAAAGAAAATAAAAATGCCCGCGGGCGTAACTACCGACGCGCAATTGGAGGAGTTTGCAAAACGTATGCGTATTCCATTCTTTAGAGGTGTTTTTATGCGTAACGCGCTACCAGCCGGAGGAGTACGTCGAAACGAGAGCGGTATCGTAAATTTGGACAATGTCGAGGGGCCGGGGACTCATTGGGTGGCGTATGCGAAGAGAGGGTGTCGAGCTATATATTTCGACAGCTTTGGAAATCTTCAACCGCCTAAGGAATTGGTACAATATCTGGACAAAGATGTCGTGAAAATCGAATACAATCGAACGGCTTATCAGAAGTACGATCAGAGCAATTGTGGACAACTATGTCTACGCTTTCTACAAACGATTGGCATCAAATTTAAGGATTGACTTCCCACCACTCTGATTCAGTACCAGTCCAGTCGTACAGCTCGGAATATGTCGTTAACATTCACTCTAACCGGCAAGAGTAGCACCCTCGCGGTAAGCTACTTTCCACCCATAGATTTGAGCGACGATGATTACGAGCTTGGTCTAGCAACCTTTGAAACTTATCACACGATACCAAACATCGACTCGAGCAACGATAAATTCTACTTTGTCGTAAACTATGACATCAACAATAGCATCGACACCACTCATGAATACATTACGATTCCACACGGCTCCTACGAACTAGACGCTATCGCCAAGTATTTGAAGCAGCGATTGCTCGAGCGGTATCCTCAAAATCTCGGTGGCACCGATGTCGGTGACAACGATGTGTATCCTATAGTGTTGCGTCCCAACAACAACACCATGAAAAGCGAGCTGTACTGCTCGTTCGTCATAGACTTTACAAAGTCCAACAATGTGGGCTCGCTACTGGGATTCTCAACGAATCGGGTATTAGAACCTGGACGGTGGCATGAATCGGACGATCCAATTAATATCATGAACGTGAACATTATTCGCGTAGAATGCAGCGTGACCGCTGGCGCGTACCACAATGGGAAGCGCGTACATGCGATACATGAATTTTCTCCGAGAGTCCCACCAGGATATAAGATATCGGAAACGCCCGCGCAGATCATTTACCTTCCAATCACCGCACGGGTCATTACGGATCTAACGATACGCGTTGTGGATCAAGACGCACGGTTGCTCGATTTTCGAGGTGAAGAGATTACCATCAGATTGCACGTACGACGGCGACGACGATAATACGTGTGACGTGATCGAAAGAGATGCTTGTGCTGAACGACTCCAGAAACCCGTTTCTTCCAAACGAAATTGTATACAACAACAACAACAACAACAACAACTGCAACAGCTCTGATTATACTAAAAAGAAGAGGCTCGGTGCTGCGAACATTGCATTTTTGAAATCATTGGGATTCATTGTGCGCGGTTAAGTTGAAAAAAAAATGGTTGACATTCTAAGCATTGGAGGGAAGCCGACGTTTGACGATCGCATCGTCAAGCTCGAGACTCACACATACAACCCATATGTCAACTCAACGTTTGGATACAGCGATGAAATAAGAATACCCATACAGCAGCAGGATTTATACACATTGCCGTGTGAAAGTTTCCTCTACGTGGAGGGAAAATTGAAGATAAACAAGCCAAACGATACATTAACGGTGGCGTTGGGAAATAATTGCATGGCGTTCTTATTCGATGAGATTCGATACGAGCTGAATGGCGTGGAGATTGATCGCAACAGAAACGTTGGGATAACTAGCACGCTTAAAAACTATGTATCGTTGACATCTAGCGAAGACAAAAAATATGGAGAATGCCGGATGGGGCTTGAAACGACGCGATGGGTCAATATTGAAAAATCATTTCAATTTTTGCATCCCGCTAAAATATTTGCTGGGATTTTGTGAGAACTACAAACGCATTATTATTAATGCGCGTCACGAATTGATTTTAATACGATCGCGCAACGACAATAATGCTCTAATAGGATCGCCGATGCTGGAACCAGAAATTGAATTACTTAAAGTGCAATGGCGGATGCCTCATGTGACGTTAAATGACGTTAATAAGCTATCGTTGCTACATGCTTTGGAACGTGGACAAAACCTGAGCATTTGTTTTCAATCGTGGGATCTGTACGAGTATCCTCTCTTACAGAGCACGACCAAGCATTCGTGGGCCGTGAAGGCATCTGCACAGCTGGAGAAGCCGCGAGTTATTATCCTTGCTCTACAGACTGGTCGAAGGAATGTGATGAGCGAAGATGTTACTAGGTTCAACAACTGCAAATTGACCAATGTAAAACTTTTTCTCAACTCAGAATTTTACCCATACGATGACATGAACTTGGACTTTGACAAGAATAAGCATGCCATCTTGTATCATATGTATACGCAATTCCATAAATCGTATTATGGACATAGTTGCAACGAGGCATTATTCACCGTGGCCGAATTTTTACAATTTGGTCCCCTCGTGGTGATTGATTGCTCGCGACAAAATGAGTCGATCAAGAATGGTACGGTGGACGTGCGCATAGAATTCGAGTGTAAAGGGAATGTGCCGATAAATACTACGGCCTACTGTCTGATTCTACACGATCGGGTGGTTGAATACAATCCGCTGACAAACGTGGTGCGCAAAATCAATTAAATTGCCACGCCCTCTCCTGTATCAAATTCCTACCAAAAGAAAATTTCATCGTGAAAATCGAGATGCTTTACGAGAAAAAGTGCATTCTCTCGTCTGTCTTGGAAGAGAGCGGACCTCTAAATCGTATCGATAATGGTCGTACCAACATTTGTTGACCTGCAAGGGTTCATCGTCGATGGAAGATTTGTCGTCAAGGAAGTGGCTATCCTGCGAAAGGGAACAATTCTCTCGCACTATATTTTTGGGAGTTCGATGCCGCAATATCTTCTTACGAAATCCGACAAATCGAACATCCGGTGGTTGGTGGCAAAACATCACGGCCTACGGTGGGACGATGGAGACGTTCCATACTGTATGGCTAAACGGCTAATTACGAAAGCTGTAGCTGATGCGATCGACGAAGAAGATGACGCATCCCATATCGTATACGTTAAAGGGTTGCAGAAACGCGACTGGCTTGCGGATTTCCTCGATGAAGATACGAGAATGGACGTGGTCATCGAGACGCTGGACATTGACTACGAGGATATCAAATCTCTAAATAAGCTAAATGTAATTAATACTCTGCGATGTGGCAGACACGCAAAGCACTGTGCCATGCAAAATGTATTTAAAATATTCAACTGGTGGTCTAAACGCCAGAGAGAAATGCTTAAATAAAATATAATCAATTTTAATGTATAAAATGTTTTTCTTAACCCTCTCCAACCTAATCTCCTGCACATGATGTATGCTAGATTAAGACGGTAGTTATAATTACGTAGAAGTGGTATGATACACGTTCAAAGTGGTATGATAGACGTTGAAAGTTACCATACACGTGCAATACATGATCAAAGTGGTACCATACACGATCAAAGTGGTTCGATTCATGTTGAAAGTGGTTCGATTCATGTTCGATTGATGTTTGATTCATGTTCAAAGTGGTTCGATTCATGTTGAAAGTGGTTCGATTGATGTTCGATTGATGTTGAAAGTGGTTCGATTGATGTTGAAAGTGGTTCGATTGATGTTCGATTGTGGTTGAAAGTGGTTCAATTGATGTTGAAAGTGGTTCGATTCATGTTGAAAATGGTTCGATTGATGTTCGATTGATGTTCGATTCATGTTGAAAGTGGTTCAATACATGTTGAAAGTGGTTCGATTGATGTTCGATTCATGTTGAAAGTGGTTCGATTGTGGTTGAAAGTGGTTCAAAGTGGTTCAATTGGTGTTGAAAGTGGTTCGATTCATGTTGAAAGTGGTTCGATTCATGTACGATTGATGTTGAAAGTGGTTCGATTGATGTTGAAAGTGGTTCGATTCATGTTCGATTGATGTTGAAAGTGGTTCGATTCATGTTCGATTCATGTTGAAAGTGGTTCGATTCATGTTCGATTGATGTTGAAAGTGGTTCGATTCATGTTCGATTCATGTTGAAAGTGGTTCGATTCATGTTGAAAGTGGTACGTTTGATGTTCAAAGTGGTTTGATTCATGTTCAAAGTGGTTCGATTCATGTACGATTCATGTTGAAAGTGGTTCGATTGATGTTCGATTGATGTTGAAAGTGGTACGTTTGATGTTGAAAGTGGTACGATTGATGTTGAAAGTGGTTCGATTCATGTTCGATTCATGTTCGATTGATGTTGAAAGTGGTTCGATTGATGATCAAAGTGGTTCGATTGATGTTCGATTGATGTTGAAAGTGGTTCGATTCATGTTGAAAGTGGTTCGATTCATGTTCGATTGATGTTCGATTCATGTTGAAAGTGGTATGATCTAGTCGAATAATGTGTCCAAAGAAAAAAAAGGGGCAAGAAGATGTGTGTGAATAAGGAGAGGATGGTCAGCGAAAATGCAGGTGGCCTGTGATGAAGATGGCGAAGAACAACAGTATCTTACTTTTGCAAAGCTACGCACTTCTCGATTTCATGATAGGAGTTTATACGCGAGAGCTTGGAGATGCAGCGAGACCAGTTGTCTTCAAATCGTTATAGACAACAGTCGAGAAAGTTTTGTGTTAAATAGTTTTCATTTCGTGCAATGGTTGTACAACGCATTGCCCCGGAGTGTGACCCCCAGGTATGTACTTTTAAATATTTTTATATTTATCGCGTTTAATCGTTGAAATCGAGCGAGATCAAATCAGACGTTTGTGTCAATATTATATCGTGGGGCTTCTATGTTCTAGCGTTCGCCACCACCATCGCCTGTGTGGTCGAGCGACTGGGGGTCGCCGCAGCCGTCGCCGCAGCCGTCGCCGCAACCGTCGCCGCCGCCACCGTCACCGCAGCCGTCGCCGCAGCCGTCGCCGCCACCGTCGCCGTCGTCGTCGTTGTCGTCGTCGTCGCCACCGCCGCCGCAGTCGCCGCCTCCTCCTCCACATGTATGTAATAATACTTTGCATTGTTATGTGTGTTTGATATTTATTATGTTTGATGTGTCAAAATTATATCGACGTTTGTGTCTATGTTCTAGGATATTCCACTATCTGTATTGAGGGTATGGCTGGCGGGCCTGGAGGCCCATGCGCTCCAGGTTGCACCCCGAGGGGTGCAGATGCGGCGGTCGGGGCCGGCATATGGGGCCGCGCGGCTGCGGCCATATGCAGTGCCGCGGCGGCCAATGGTGTGGCTGCCGGCTGCAGTTCGATGGGCACCATATTGGGTGCCGCGCCCCCCAACACCACCACCGCCCCCCGCACCACCATCGCCACCATCACCCCCATCACCACCATAATTTTATATTTTTTATTTTTTATTTTTCTTATATATTATTTTTTATTATATTCTTTTTTATATTCTATTTTATATTGTATTTTTATATTCTTTTTTCTATTTTTTATATTTTATATTTCATATCTTATTATATATTTTTATTTTCTATTTTTTATACTCTTTTATATTTTTTCTTTCTATATTTCTATTTTATATCCTTTTTATTACATTCTTTTTATTATATTCTTTTTATTATATTTTTTTATTATATGCTTTTATTTTCTTTTCTTTTATTATTATATTCTTTTATATTTGTATATTCATTTATATTTATATTTATATTTTTTATTATATTTATATTTTTTATTATATTCTTTTTTATTTTATATTCTATTTTATATTTTATATTCTTTTAATTTTATAATAAATTTCTTAAACCTATATTATTTCTCCATTTATTTACTCGTCTTTCTCCTCGCCACATAATTTTAAGATTTGCTGACGTCGCATAATTCTTCGCGCTGCCAAAATGATGTCATCGCACACGGCTGCTCCAGAGGAGTCAAGTTACACACGATCGCGCGATACGCTGCGACGCTAAGATTTAAAATCATTTTGAAAATTTTTAGAACGAAAGCGATTGTACCGCTATGTAGTGCTGTCTCTCTCTCGAATTTAGCTTTAAAAGTGATGCTCTCTCTCTTTCCGTCCTCCGAATTTAGCTTTAAAGTAATGCTCTCTCTCTTTCCGTCCCGAAGACGTGGTTCGTAAAAGAAAAGAACATCGATCTTTCCCGACATCGTCCGAAACAATTTCGGCTAAAAAATAAATTATTAAACAATTTCCGACGCATGTTGGTTTGAAAAAAATCCTGGAGGCCGTCCCCTCCCTGGGTTAGGTCTGAAAAAATTTTCGGGGTGGACCAACGTCTGAAAAAGACTTTTCGGGGGTCATTCCCTCCCTTTGAAAAATTTCGAGGACGGTTGGCCAGGTCTCCGCGGCTGCTCGGCCCGGACTGATCCCCTCCGCGGTTGCGGCTTCCCCCACTCCGCGGCTCGTGCGCGCGCAACCGCTCTTCCACTCCCCGCAGGCCCCGCGCCCATGTTTCTCTCCGCCGCGCTCCCCCGCGCGCCCTCACTTCCCCCCGCCCCCGCGCTCCCCTCAGAGGACCTGGGTTAGAATCCCCATAGTCTTACTACTAAGTCTCTTCGATGATTGTTGTTGATCGTATTCGTGTTTCCTCTTCACTGGTCGCGATCGAGGCGTTGAGCGCGTTATCGACGCGGACGAGTTCTCGATCAATCGTTTCAGCGGTTCAACGATGGGCCGCGTACTCGCTTCCACAGCCGCTTCCGTAGCCATTTTACCAATTTTCAAGGCTAAGCACTTTTTATGTATAACGTCGCTGACTTTGGCGATTTCCACTTTTGCTTCCACGCTCCGACGTTTCGTCCCTTTTTGATGCTTTGTTCCTTTTTGATGTTTCGTTCCTTTTTGTCGATGACGTCGACGATGTTTTTGCGAATGCTTCGCGTCGACGTTGCTCGAGGTTACAGCAGTCGTCGCCGTCGATTCGTTGGCCATTTCGTGTTGCTCGATGAATGACTCGCGGTTTACTGATGTCAACGAGCTACGACAAACTCGTTAAATCCTCTTCGATACCGACCTTCGTACATGGAACTATCCTTATCGATCACCACGAAATCGTATCGTCGACGCCAACATCTCGCGCACAAGTCGTTGAATGACTCGAACGTCATGTCTGTGTTCACGTGATCGTTGTACACGCGACGCAAGTTTGTACCGTCTTGTTTGAATAGCATGAGAAAATTCGCGTTGTCCCTGATCAAATGTTTAGGTATTCTAGCGTACGATTGACATAAATAAAAGCAATCCACGTTCGCGTGGCGACCCATGGAGAAGTATTCGCGTATCGCGTTCTGTTTGTCGCATGCCACGTCGTCGAACACGAAGATCGAATCGGGCCGAGCGTCTCTCGGTGGGACGATCTCAGCGTTGTCCGAGTAGGGAAAGTATTCGATCCCGTCGATGACCGACAACACCTGTTCGAGATATCGATACTTTGGCTGATGCAACGATTTCGAGTATACGTACACGTTCTCGAAACGCAAACCGTTCGGACTCTCTAGCATGCGCAGAAGCACGTTCGTTTTTCCACATCCGGACGGCCCGCAAATCACGCCTCGCACGCTGTTCGGCAACAACGGGCCGTGTCTGTTCGATCGACTCGCATCCCTATCATCCTCGAGCATTCTGTTCGCGGTCACGCGAATAACATCCGACTGTTTCGCGAATCGCATATTCGCAAGCACGTCTATGACGAGGGATGACTATTTATATTCGTGGTGCGCGTCGCGCAGGTCACTATCACAGTGATCGGTGGAGCGTGCGTACGCGTTTATTATTGTAGTAGCTATCGTGACTATTCTAACGTATATGGTTGCATCAACGACTGTGACGTCTCACGGACTAGGGAAGAATCAGAGGAGGAAGAATAATAATCAGAAGAAAAAAACTGGATCGGGTCTCGTGAACGGTATCATAAACCGTCTGCCGTTCGAACTACACGTTCCGGGTTATCAGTTCTGCGGACCGGGAACGCGATTGCTAAAGCGATTGGCTCGTGGCGACGAAGGTGGGAATACTCTGGACGCAGCGTGCCGCGACCACGATATCGCGTACTCTCGTCGAAAGGATTTAGAGGGGCGACACGAGGCGGATCGTGCGTTAGCCGAACGAGCGCGAAAACGAGTATTCGCGAACGACGCGACCTTTGGCGAAAAAGCCGTAGCGACTGGAGTGTGGGCAACGATGAAGGCTAAGACCAAACTCGGCATGGGTATGAGAAGGACGAAACGTAAACAGAGAAAGTCTGGAAGGAAACATCCTCAACGGCGTCGACGACATCGTAATCTACGAGTGGCGAAACGCGGTGGCTTTCTTCCGTTTCTTCCGTTCGTGTTGCCCGCTTTATCAGCTATTGGAGCATTGGCCGGTGGAGCGGCTGGTATAACCAAAGCGGTCAACGATTCGAGGGCCTCTCGAAAACAGTTGGAAGAGACGTTGCGTCATCATCGAGCGATGGAAGGGCGAGGGATGCACCTGATACCGTACAAGCGAGGCGCGGGCTTGAACCTGAGACTGCGGCGCCAACGAAGAGTGCGATCAAAGAAAAAAAAAACGCCGATCGCGTAGGCGCGTGGCGACGGTGGCGGCGATAACGCAACAACCTATGACGAACCTGCAATTAGAACGCGAATGTGCCAGCATCCCGTTCTTTCGAGGGGTGTTTATGCGCGATACGCTTCCCACGCGTGTACGAAGCAACGAATGCGGTATCGCGAATCTGGACGAGAATCGAGGCGTCGGTACGCACTGGGTCGCTTACGCGAAACGCGGACCACGAGTACAATACTTTGATAGTTTTGGGAATCTGCGACCTCCCGCGGAATTGATCTACTATTTCGGACGCGGTACAACGATCACGTACAATCACGATCGTTTTCAACGTTTCGATCAGATGAATTGCGGTCGCTTGTGCATGCAATTTTTACAGCAAAAGTCTATGGAATTATGGCCTGTATAATAATAACAATAATAATAATAATAATAACGGTATGTACTAAGATTATGTCACAATGTATTCATGCGTAATGGCGATTCACATCTTCTATAGTAAAGACTTATAATATCGATAAATTGCCGAGTATTCGTACGCGCGCGTCACTCTCCCTCTCTCCGTCTCGCGAGTGTAATCTATATGTCGTTCACGCTTACGTTAACGGGACGCAGCAGCGCGCTCACGGTAAACTATTTTCCACCGATAGATTTGAGCGATGGTCAATACGAATTAGGACTCGCGGACTTGGAGACGTTTCACACGATACCGAACATCGACTCGAACAACGATAAATTCTATTTCGTCGTGAACTACGATACCGAAAACAACTCAATCCTCGACGTAGCTAATGAATGCATTACGATACCCCACGGCTCCTACGAATTAGACGCTATCGCCGAGTACCTGAAGCAACGATTACTCGATCGATGTCCTCGAAGACGTGGTAACAACGAGAACGACGATGACAACAAGTACCCTCTAATGCTACGAGCTAACAACAACACCATGAAAAGCGAGCTGAATTGTTCGTTCTTTGTAGACTTTACGAAACCGAACAATGTGGGCTCGTTGCTAGGATTTTCCCCGAATCGCGTTTTATTACCGAGAATCTGGCACGAGTCCGACGGACCCGTAAATATTATAAACGTTAACGTGATCAGAGTAACGTGCAACGTCACTACCGGCGCGTACAGCAACGATAAACAGGTACATACGATCCATGAATTTTCGCCACGCGTGCCGCCAGAATATAAGATATCGGAAACACCGCGGCAGGTCATTTACTTGCCAATCGTCGCACGAGCAATACACGATCTAACGTTGTGCATCATAGATCAACACGATCGTCCTATAGATTTCCGTGGAGAAGAAATAACGATTCGTTTACACGTTCAACGACGTCCGCGCGATAGGTAGCGTGACCGTACGTGTATGTGCGCGTGTGTAGTATGTTAGTGTTAGATCACACGCACGAATCATCAATCGCCGCTGATACTCCTACCGTCTCTGTCACGCGTCTCGACCGGCCTTTGTCGACAGGCGAAAGTAGAAGAATAAATACGGGAGGAGTGATAAGAAGAAGAAGAGGACCAGTAAGAAGCATAAGAAAGCCGTTGACTCGTCGAAACGCGCGTTTCCTACAATCGTTAGGTTTCATCGTCGCCTATTAGACACGCAGTCACGATGTCGATTATTTTGGACGTGGCGAATACGCCAACCTTCGACAATCTTATCACGAAGATCGAGTTACACACGTATAATCAATACGCCAACACGACGTTCGATAATAGCGATGAGATAAGAATCCCCATACAGCAGCAAGATCTGTACACGCTTCCGTACGAAAGTTTTCTCTACATCGAAGGTCGTGGTACGTTGTCTACGCAAGACGCGAAAGGTCCAGCAACGTCCACGACCGCCGTTCTCGATAATAATTGCGTCGCGTTCATGTTCGATGAGATTCGATACGAATTGAACGGTGTCGAGATCGATCGTTGTCGAAATCCAGGAATCACTACCACCTTGAAAAATTTCGTATCGTTGTCAGCCGAGAGAAGCAAAGCGCTTGCGAATGCCGGTTGGAATTATGACATCGATTACGATAACGACACTTTTCATTCGGGAGCTTTCAATTTCTGCGTACCCCTGAACGTGTTATTAGGATTCTGCGAGGATTACAAACGCATCGTGATGAACGCGCGGCACGAGCTGATTCTTATACGAGCGCGAGACGATTCGAACGCGATGCACTGCACCTCCGCCACTGCGATCCCGAAACTGGAGATGCGCAAGGTGCAGTGGCGTATGCCCCACGTCGTTTTGGAGGAAGTGAATAAACTATCGATACTGCGAATCTTGGAAAGCGAACGACCGATCGCAATGAGTTTCCGATCGTGGAGCCTACACGAGTATCCGTTACTGCAAGCGACAACGAAACATACGTGGACCGTGAAAACTGCGTCGCAAATCGAGAAACCTCGATACGTGTTATTCGGCATGCAAACCGATCGAAAGAATCGCTCAAATAAACCCGCGTGGATATTCGACCCGAATAATCTCACAAACTTTCGACTCTACCTAAATTCCGAGACGTATCCGTACGATGACATGCAAATAGATTTTTCTAAGTATAAATTCGCGATCATGTACAATATGTATGCGAATTTCATCCGATCGTACTACGGTCACGGAGAACCGTTGCTGAGCGCGAACGAATTCCTTAAATACGCGCCTATCGTGGTAATAGATTGTTCTAGGCAAAACGAATCGTTGAAAAGCGCTACCGTGGACGTGCGAATAGATTTCGAATGCAAAGAAAATATCCCCGCTAATACTTCCGCCGTCTGTTTGTTCATACACGATCGTATAGTCGAATACGACCCTTTAACCAACATGGTACGCAAATTAATATAGCGTGCGTACGAGATCGATTACTACTACTACTACTACTACTACTAATACTACTACTCCTACTCCTACTGCGGATACTGCTACTGTTTTAAAACGTCGATGTCGAAGACCTCAGTTGCTGTTCTGACACCATCGCCGACGGTGCTACCTAAACGAGTAATAATAATGTTCGCCATTGTCGATCTGCAAGGGTTCAATATCGAACGCGAGTTCGTCGCCAAAGAGATCGCGATTCGCGTAAACAGCAACAATGATAAAACGACGATCAGCCATTGGATCTTCGAACCGCCATACTTCTGGAATCATCTGAATTCCTGTGAGCACCGTCAAACGTCCTGGCTCGCGAAGCATCATCACGGGCTTCGCTGGTCCGACAGCTACGTTCCATACTCCAAAATTCCGGGGCTCCTCACCAGCGTGCTCGCGAACATTGACTTCGTCATCGTGAAAGGTGCGGAAAAGAAAACTGGATGCTACAACTTCTACCTGACATAATCGTTGAGGATGTATGCGATTTGGATGAACTGACGGCGCGAAAGATCAACAATACCAACAACAACAACTGCAACAACAACAACAATGCTCGAACTGTCGAAGACGACGGCGGCTACGACGTTGACGATGATTATTGCGGGATCATGCCTGACGTTCCTAATCTGAAGTCTATGTATTCAACGAATGCCCTTCGATGTGCATTTCATAACAACGGCGGTGTTTGCGCGCTGGAGAATGTCGGGAAAATATGGGATTATATACGTAGCGTCACCTAATGTAAGTCATACACGCACATTACAATCTACTTTACGCGTCATATGCCGAGAAACGAATATGTAAGAATTATTATCTTTTTTTTTTCTGTTTTCTATAGCGATGAACACAACGGCGACGGCGGTGATGAGTGTAATGACAGCGGCGACTGATTCCTCTACCCACGAGCAAGAAGATCCCTCCCATACGAACGTTATTTTACGCAAATACTTATTCTATAATTTAAGTACGCATACATGCGTGGATGTACATTAATAAATATATACTGTTTTCAAAGAAAAAAATATATACATTTATTTAAAAATTATTACACATTTATTTTAAAAAAAAAAATTTAAATTTAAAAAAAAAATTTTAAAAAAAACCTTCGTGATGTTACGTCCTGCAACACACAGAGAAAACACCAAATTATTATTATATATAAAACGTTAGTATTAGCACGCGAAACACCAAACAATTAAAATTCACTTATACTCACTCATTAAATAGTTGTGGGAGGTCCCAAAACTCCTCGTCAATATTACCCTCGCGCCACTTGCGCCTAGCATCTTGAATTTTCTGCCGTAACTCGCGGCAGATCCGCCCGTCTCTCCTCGTCGGGTATTGGCGATGCTGAAACAAACACATGACTCGATTCAAACATCATTGAATGGTGTACGCGCACCAATATAATTTTTATGAAACATCACTTACGAGTAGCTGGATTACGACATCGCGGTCCCCAGCACGCGCCCGGGCCTCGATGTCAGCTCGACGCTGAAACAAACGTGCGAAACGATTAAAACAACATCGATTGATGTACGCGCATCAGAATCATTTTCCCGAAACATCACTTACGAGGCGCCCAACCGCTCCTAAGAAATCTTCGCTTCATTCAGCTATTTCAACCTCTCGTTCCTGCTGTAACAAACACGCGATTCGATTAAAACACTGTTGAATGATATACGCGCACCAATATATTTTTTCTTTACTAAACAACACTTACTAGATATCGAATGGCTTCACGTCGCTCTACGCGCCACACTCGCACTAAATTATCAAGTACATACTGAAACAAACGCAGAACTTTGTTAGAAGACTGCTCAATCGAATGAATACATCAATTCAATTTACACAAAAAAAAAAGTATACTTACGATTTTTCGCGCCAATGTATCTCGCTCCTCGTGCCACGCCCGCTCGATTTCGCCATGTCGTTGCTGTAACAAACGCACAACTTCAATATAATATCGTCGAATGAAATACTTGCACCAATTCAATTTACACAACTATACTTACAATGCATCGCTGTATCATAGCGGCATTCATTCCTTGATACATTTTTTTTTTTAAAAATACTTCTTTTAAAATGTATTAACTATACTGATCCGTGCGGGTGCGGTCGACGTCCTTATATGCATTTCGGTTCTCTAGGCTGGAGGGTTAGTCCTACACGTTACAGGGTAGGGGTAGTCGTGGATTAGGTGTGGTGGGGGTGTCCGTTTCACAGTTTCTTCTTCTTCTATGATTTGATACTAATTATTCCAGCTTATAGTATACTTTTATCACTTACACTTTTATGTTTTGCCTCATGAATTGTCTCTAACTCTTCTATGACACGCATGCTCCTTGAATTTGTCGTGCATGCCATTTGAATTTACCGCGTAATCTCTAATCCTTGTGCGGTATACATACATACATGTCTTAACCATCAGCGCTTTAAATCGGACCGTTGCGGATCCACGGTTATAGCTATCGCCTCTTTACGAGACTTTTCTTGCTGGTGCAAGTTTTTCACGTGAAGTCAGTGCAAGTCTGGTTCAGTGGCCGCCCCCTCGTACTATTATTAGTGCTATTGGTCGTTTTCTGGTGCTTTTGACGTTGTGAACAATCGTTTTACCCCCAAGATCCACGCAACGTATTTCCTTGCAGCATCTGAGATCCTTCGGCCATGTCTATTAAGTGTAAAGGTTGTAAGGCGGCTGTTGCGAACCCGCTTAAGTGTCCTGGATGTGGTATTACCACCCACTACGCGGACTCCTGCCTGAGCCGCTCTGGACACCCCTGGCACATCGGTCAGTTGCTTAATTGCAAATCTCCCGTCGCACCACCCTCCTCCTCAAACTCGCCGCTACCGAGGGCTAGCCACGGAGGTTCCTCGCCACCATCGTTGGATGCCATCAGTGACCTCATTCGAAGCGAATTTGCAGCCTTTCGCAAGGATATTCTATCCGAAATAAGATCGGAGATCAGCGAGGTTCGGAATTCAGTATCTGCTGTAACGGAGCGTGTGCAGAGGGTCGAGGATCGTCTCACTTCCTTGACCAACATGCCATCGGATGCAGGCCCCTCCACTGATGACCTTGTGGCCGAGTTTGTCGAAAGGGAGAAGAGGTCCGTCAATCTGATCGTCTACGGGCTGGTCGAAGACCCGAGTTCACCAGCGCACTTAGCAGCTCCAAAGGAGGTGGAGGCCGTTCGCGCGGTCCTCACCCAGATACATCCCTCGGACTACGACGGCATCAAGACACGCAGGATTGGTAGGCCCCTCGGAGCATCTCCTCGACCGCTATGCGTGACCCTCAAATCAGCCTGATTCGGTGAAGGATGTGCTAAGGAAGAAATCCTCATACCTCGGTCCGTTAAAGTTTGCCGATGATAAAACCCCCCTGCAACGGTCTTGCTTGAAGAGGCTCAGGGAGCAACTCAGCGTTCTCCATGCAGATGGTGATACGAACAAGACGATTAGATACGTGAACGGCGTCCCCAAGATTGTCTCGGTCTCCTCTACACGTCGTTCAAAAAATTAATACTCTCACGGAACATCAGAATCTATTATCAGAATGTGCGCGGTCTCCGTACTAAATTGAACGACCTATCTCTCGCTGTGGCGTGCAGCAGCACCCAATATGACGTAATAATCTCAGTTGAGACGTGGTTAAACAATCATATTTCATCCGATGAACTTGGTTTAACGGGTTATTCAGTTTTTCGCTTTGATAGAAATCAGCGATCCAGCGATTACTCTAGAGGAGGCGGGGTACTGATTGCTGTCAGGAAGTCCTTCCAGTGCTCACGTATTCATGTTTCTTGCGATCTCGTTGAACAGGTATTCGTCAGAGTCAGTGCAGTGCCTCTTTCTGTTATATTGGGTGCTGTTTACATTCCTCCGGCATCTAGATCATTTAAGTACTCCGAGCACTGCGCCAGCGTCGATGAGGTGCTAAGACAATTCCCGCTTGAAAACATACTATTGTTTGGCGACTACAACCTTCCCAGGTGTGTCTGGGATGACCTATCCTCGGTGGTAACGTCTGTTAGTCTCCCGCGCGCTGTATCTGGAGACGAATTGTCAGCTCACGAGTACATCAAGGAAATATGTTGTTTACATAATCTCCGTCAAATCAACTCGTGTCCTAATTCCCGCGGGGATCTTCTTGATATTATATTGTTACGTTTTGCGTTCGACATAATATAAATTTACTGAACAGCAACGATAACAGAACATTAAATACGGGGTAATAAGAATAATATCAGAACAGGTAACGAATATAATCAGTTAGGAATACAATATCGATACGTCTGCTTGTAATGGCGGCTGACTCTCGAATGACAGCTTGACAGGCGATCGATCCGATCGCCTTCTTCTCGCTGTCTCTTGTCTTCGTCGCGAGCACCAGCGGGCCATGAATCTTCTACATAGGGTGCTCGCAACACTGCTCTCCCCCTTCGAGGAGCGATCGTCCCGACCGCTGCAGATTCTCCTTTGGTGGCAGCTGCACCCTGGCTCGGAAGAGTGGGAAGGACGCTATGTGGCCTCTTCCGTCCGTCGCCTCGGTATTCACCTTCACGCCCAAGGAAAAACCACCCCAAAAACCCTGGGCAAGGCGTGGGTGCATGACTCTTCGCGTCTCTACCCTCCACTTGCGTCTTCGGTCTTGCGTACTTCTTTCTTGTATGGACTTCATCTTCTTCGATGGCGCATCTTCTTCTTGGGTAGAGACTGGCAAGAGGTCCAATCCTTCTTCTGGTCGGGCTCGTCCAACGATTCACTCCTGGTGCTCCCCCGGCGGAAGTCCAGCGACGACGCCCCTCTGGAAGCTCCGGCTCCCCGTCCCACGACGTCCCCGGGACTCCAACAGTCCCTCGGTGGAAGTCAAGTGACAAAGCTCCTCTGGACTCCAGCTCATTGTCCCACGACGTCTCCGGAACTCCAACAGTCCCTCGGTGGAAGTCAAGCGACGGAGCTCCTCTGGACTCCAGCTCATTGTCCCACGACGTCTCCGGAACTCCAACAGTCCCTCGGTGGAAGTCAAGCGACGGAGCTCCTCTGGACTCCAGCTCATTGTCCCACGACGTCTCCGGAACTCCAACAGTCCCTTTCAGAAAAACATTGCATGCCTTAATTTTTTTTTTTTTTTTTTTCTTCCTCTCCCGAGGAACGGTGGAGTCGAACAGAGTCAGGGAGACGAAAAGGCGAGACGGGCACGACAACAGGGGGTCACAACTCATGAGCTTGTCACCGGCCCGCTCCCCGATCAATCCTCCCCGGACTCTCAACTCGTCTTCCTCTTCTTTCTTCTTATCTCCTCCAGTACTCCAATCCGTGGCTTCTTGTTGGCCCCATTCCTCTTCGTGGCATCTGGTGCTGCTCCAGGGGACCGTCTCGGTGCAGCTCGTCAGCGGTCCCGTCTCCGCGATGTCCCCTCCGACCGATCCGTGCAACTGCGTCGCACGTCCGTCCGGTGATTGGGGACATCATTTCCCGTTTGCTGTCCACCTCGTAGGAAGGGACCCCTTGGTAGACACTGTACCGGGGACGCGGCCAGGATCCCAGCCAGGAGGGTAGCGGAGTGGTTCCACGTATGTCCGCACCCCGCTGCGGACCGCCACGCTGTTGTGGCACATTCGGGGAATTCGGGACCGCATCCAAGCCGCGGTAGCAGTCCCCCGACACCTTGTCCCTCGTCGTGGGGTATTGTGCACCTGTAACAATCTCAAGAGCGGGGCCGGACTACGAAGGCAACCTCCGCAGCCCAGTCCACCGGATTAGCTTAAACTAATCTTCTTTCTTGAGTCTTCTCTCGGAAGTCTTCATTCCTCTTGTAATTGTCCCTCATATTTTGCAAGGCGTCGTACGTGGACCACCTTGTACTTCTTCCTAGGCGAGCGTTGAATTCTGTAGACGACGTCGTTGATCTTGTTTACCACCGTGTAGGGTCCTTCCCAGTCGGACTGCAGTTTTGGGCACTTCCCTTTCATTCTTCGTGGTTGGAATAACCACACTCGTTCTCCGGGCTGGAACTCCACCGTCCTAACGTGACTATCGTACCAGGACTTCATCTTCGAGCTGTAGATATCCAGACGGCGTCGAACAAACTCGTGAATCCTCTTCATTTTTCCTCGGATCCATTCCGAGTATCCCTGCTCGACGTCCTCGTCGTGTTCCACTTCCGGAGGCAGTCCTCTCCAAAGTTGTGCGGGTAAACGAAGTTCTTGACCATACAGGATCATCGCTGGCGTTAATTGGGTAGCCTCATGTCGCGCTGATCTATAAGCGAGGAGGAACATGGGAATCCACTCGTCCCAATCTCGTTGGTGCTCTGAAACAAACATTGCGAGATATTGGAGCAATGTTCTATTCAAACGTTCTACCATCCCGTCGGATTGAGGATGTAAGGGAGTTGTTCGCGTTTTCCTGATTCCCAACAGCTTCATCAATTCCTTGAACACGGAGGATTCAAAATTTCTTCCTTGGTCCGTGTGTATCTCCAATGGTACACCATGACGACAAACCACGTTGTGCAGAAGAGCTCTTGCCACTGTGACAGCTCGCTGGTCTGGCATCGCGATTACTTCCGGCCACCGGGTAAAGTAGTCCGCCACGACCAGCATAAACCTGTTGCCGGCCTGAGACCTCGGGAGCGGACCCACAACGTCCAGGGCAAGCCTCTCGAACGGAGCTCCCACGTTGTATACTCTCAGGTTCCCTGCTCCCCTTTGACGTGGTCCCTTCTTCGCCGCACAGGTGTCACACCGCCGGCACCACTCTTGAACGTCCTGTCGACACGTGGACCAGAAGAACTGTTGGCGGATCTTCGCCAAGGTCTTGTTTACTCCGAAGTGTCCAGCTGTTGGCGCATCATGGAATTCCCTCAGTACCTCTGCGACCCTCTCGCGCGGTACTACCAAAAGCCATGAGGTCGTCGCACCATCGTGGGACTCCCATTTCCTGAAAAGCAAACCTTCATGAATTTCCAGCGAGTCCCAGATTGACCAGTAATATTTCAGTTGTGGGGAGAAACGAGCAACGTCCTGCCAGACGGGCTTCTCTCCTTCCCCCTTCTTTTTCAAGATGAAGCCAATCTCTTCATCTTTTTCTTGGCTTCGTTTCCATTCATTCTTCCTTTCTTCACAGAATATCCGGTGAATCTTCTTCGTAGAGTGCATTTCCTCTTGTGTCTCATTTTTATCCAGTCGGTCGCATTTCATACAATCTTCTTCGCTGCAAGGTCTTCTAGAAAGTCCATCGGCGTTTCCGTGGGCTCTTCCTTCCCGGTGTCGAATCTCGAAGTCGTATTCTTGTAAACGTTCAATCCAACGGGCAACTTGTCCTTCGGGGTTCTTGAAGCTCAGCAGCCAGCGAAGCGCTGCATTATCCGTCCTCACGAGAAATCTCCGTCCGTAGAGGTAGTGGTGGAAATGCTCGATAGACTTTACCACTGCTAGTAACTCCCTCCGAGTCACGCAGTAGTTTCTTTCGGCTTTACCTAAGGTTTTGGAGAAGTAGGCTACAACCCGCTCTTGGCCTTCGTGTTCCTGCGAGAGGACACCGCCTATGGCGAGGTCGGAGGCATCCGTATCCAAGATGAAATCCTTGTCCATCACCGGATAAGCCAGCACCGGTGTTCCGGTTAGCCTCTATTATAATCTGAAGATACTTAAACTTTATAAATAACAATATTTATAACTACACCAATTTCAATAAAATATTCATAAAAAAATCACCACAAGCCTCACAAAAAGAACTATTTATAATTTGGGCGCTTATAATAAGATCATTGATCTATATATACTTCAATTTCTAAAACATATTTATCTTTAAACTTGCAATTTAACGTTCTAATTTGAACTATAGAAATAAAATTATTAGTCCTAGAAATTTACTATCCTAAATCCTAAGAAACTTCTTAATTCCGTCACGTTCTTCGGTTGTGGCCATTCCGAAATCGCTTTAACCTTCTCCGGGTCCGTCTTGACTCCGTTCTCGGTGACGATGTGGCCCAGATACTTCACTTCCCGACAGAAGAAGGAGCATTTCTTGGGGCTCATCAATAGTCCGGCATGACGTAGACGCGAAAACACCGTTCGAAGGCGTTCGAGCTCCTGTTCAAAGTCCTTTCCGTAGATGATGATGTCGTCCAAGTAAACCAAGCAGGTCTTCCATGTCAGGCCTCGAAGTACGTCTTCCATCAGACGCTCGAATGTTGCAGGGGCGTTGCAGAGTCCAAAGGGCATCACTTTGAACTGCCACAGTCCTGTCCCCACTGAAAACGCAGTTTTCTCTCGATCCTTTTCGTCCATAGAGATCTGCCAGTATCCGCTCTGTAAATCTACGGTTGAAAACCACGAAGATCCGGTGAGAGCGTCCAGAGTATCCTCTATACGGGGCAGAGGGTACGAGTCCTTCTTCGTTATCTCGTTCAGGCGTCGAAAATCCACGCAGAACCTTATGGTGCCGTCCTTCTTCTTGACAAGGACGATCGGAGAAGACCACGGGCTTCGCGATTCCTCGATTACGCCCTGTACTAACATCTTCCTGAGCAGCTCTTCCACTTCTGCTCGACGGTGTAAAGGCAACCTCCGCGGTGCCTGTTTTATGGGCGGGCAGTCTCCAGTGTCGATGACGTGCTTCACCCGGTCGCAATTTCCTATCTGAGTCGAGTCCTTGGCGAAAACGTCCTGAAATTCACGGAGTAAATCAGCAAAAAGTTTCTTTTGTCTTTCTGCCAAACCTGACGAACAGCGTGTGTACAGCTCTTCCAAATGCTGTGGGACGACTGTTTCCCCTTCTTCTTCTGATTTCTTTTTCTCGGGGTTTGGCTCTCCAAAGCGAATATCCGATTTGCCGGGTAGGCTCAGCACACTCCGAGATAGGTCGATGCTGCAGCGGTGTTTCTTCAAGAAGGCCGCTCCCAAGATGCACTTTTCCACCATGTCGACAACGTAGAAGTCTTCTACGCTCGAGAGTTCTCCAACGCTGAGTTCCAAGCTTTTCTTTCCAAATACTTTGATTTTCTCCCCTGTGGTGGAGCGAATGTCGACCTTCGTCTTGTCGAGGTTCCTTGTGGGGCAGAACTCCTTCTCCAGAAGGTTGATCGGAGAACCTGTATCTAAAATAATCGGACAGGGTTTTCGATTTATTGTTCCACATACGTAGATTTCTCCAGTTGGATTCCGCGCAGTCGCCTCCTGCATCGCCACACTTTTGACGACCGGGGGACTGTTCCTTGCGGTCCGGCGTCTCCCCCTTACGCCGTCCTCTTTCCGTTTCCCTCATTGGACTTTTTGGTTGAAGTTGCTCCTGTTTGGACGTTCTTGGCCTTGAAACAATCCTTTTGCAGATGCCCCGTTTTTCCGCAAATCCAGCACTTCGGTTTTCTTAGTTGGTCGTCCTTTCGTTCCTCGGGCTTCCCAAATCTTGGCTGTTTCGCCGGGAACCTTTCAAAATTGTTCGAGGATTTAGCCTTCCGTTTTTCCGGATAGCGATTTCGCGATTCGACCGCGGGACCTCGAGACATGGTCTCGACAGCTTCGATCTCGAGGGCCCTGGTCACGGCGGCCCTTAACGATGTAAAACCGCCGAGTCGCAGTTCCCGCTGCATAACCGAGCTCGACAATGCCGTAACGAATTGTGACGCGGCAAGCTTGTCGCGTGTTTCTGCCGGGCATTCGGCGAAAGCGGACTGCGCTAATCGCTCGATTTTGGTGGCAAGCGAGGAGATGCTCTCATCTCTCCGCTGCCTATGGCTCTGGAAGAGTACATAGTTTAGATTTGACAGATTCTTCGCCCCGTAACGGAATTCGAGCGCGGAAACCAATTCCACGAAGTTCTCGCATTGGGCAGCGGAGAGCGTCGTGAGGACGCTCCTCGCCGACCCCCCGAGGGAAGCGATCAAGGCTGTAGCCTCTTTTTCGTCATTCCACCCATTTGCGCGCGCGATCGTATCAAATTGCACTCTGTACTCCTCCCACGAGTTTTTACCGTCAAAAATTGTCGGTTTCACCGTGTACCCCAAGCTGAGTACGTGCGGTTCCGACAAGGGGGTAGCGGCGGGCGTTCTAACGGGTGCGGGGATAACTGTCGGCGGAACACTATTTACAACACTATTTACATGTACATTCTCCCCACCCCCAGGATGCGCGCCGCTACCAACCGAACTATAGCCATTTTGTAACGAAGCGGTTACGACCTGCATTCGTTCCTCCATGTTCGACAGGCGTGCCTCGAAGGCCGCCTGTGTTCGCCGGTCCTCTGCGTCCTTCTCTTCCCTACGACGATCCTCCCTTTGCCAGCGAGCTTCGTCGTCCTTCCTCTGCTCTCGCATGTGTCCTACGATGCTTAATTGGAGAGAGGTGAACATCTCCTGTAGAGAGGCATCACCCGTCGCTGCAGGAGAAGGGTTCGCGGAGGCCGCGGACGCACGAGTGGGCATCCCACTTCTGACACCATTGTTACGTTTTGCGTTCGACATAATATAAATTTACTGAACAGCAACGATAACAGAACATTAAATACGGGGTAATAAGAATAATATCAGAACAGGTAACGAATATAATCAGTTAGGAATACAATATCGATACGTCTGCTTGTAATGGCGGCTGACTCTCGAATGACAGCTTGACAGGCGATCGATCCGATCGCCTTCTTCTCGCTGTCTCTTGTCTTCGTCGCGAGCACCAGCGGGCCATGAATCTTCTACATAGGGTGCTCGCAACAATATTCTCCAATTTTAATGGAGTTTCACTGACGCTGGTTTCCGATCACCTCTTACCACTCGATCCCTACCATCCTGCTCTTCTCGCGGATCTACAGCTCAGTGCTACTCAGGCTGCCGGTCGCTCTGTGTCCAGTAGATTTGACTTTAAAAACGGGAACTACCCGCGAATCGTAGAGTACTTTAATGCGGTCGACTGGGACGGCTGCCTGAATAGCTTATCAACGGAGGAGTCCGTCACCTTCCTCTACAATCATATTTTCCACGCGATACAATCCTTCGTTCCAGTAACGAGAGCTTACTTCGTTAATTACCCGAGCTGGTTCTCTAAGGAACTAATTTCGCGTATCAAGGCTAAAAAGGCAGCTCACCTTGCCTATAAGAAAAGTAACGACTGGCATGATTACCTAATTTTTTGCCATATAAGGTCCGAATGCAAGTCTCTTTCCAGGTCGTGTTATCAAGGATACGTTGCGTCCACGGAGGCCTCTATCCCGCTAAATATTAAAACTTTTTGGAAATTTATTAATTCTAAGCGCTCCACCCATGGTCTTCCTGGATCTATGTCCCTTGGTGGCACGACCTCTTCTGGTAACTCAGAAATTGCCGATCTGTTCGCGAGTTTTTTCGAGTCGGTTTATTTGGCAACACATCCAAATTACGTCGCTTCCGCCGGTGCAGACTCGCCGCTTGATCTGTCTGGCCTGAATGTCAGCATAGGCGAAGTACTCGAAGAAATTGACAACCTCAGCATTTATAAAGGTCCCGGCGAGGATGGAATCCCTCCAATCTTTATAAAGAACTGCAAATTTATACTGTCTCGTCCGCTCTGGTTAATTTTCAACCGATCACTAACTGATGGGCACTTCCCGTCAGCTTGGAAAGTCAGCACTATCACTCCGGTCCACAAGGCCGGCGCGAAGTCTGACATCTCGAACTATAGACATATTTCGATGCTTAATATTATGAGCAAGCTGCTCGAAGCTATCGTCACTAGGAAAATTAGTGGCCTGGTTAGGAACGCTTTATCCGTTGAGCAGCACGGGTTTTTATCGGGCAGATCCACCGTCACCAATTTGGCCGTCTTCTGTAACTTCGTGGCCAGGAGACTGAACAAAAAGTTGCAGGTGGACGTCATCTACACGGATTTCAAGAAGGCCTTTGATAGGGTAGACCATTTCTTACTCATCGACAAACTCTCCGCTATCGGGTTTAAGGGTCAACTGGTGAGGTGGCTCTTTTCGTATTTAACTGGGCGTGTTCAACGGGTTAGAGTCGGGGAGGTTCTTTCTCGGAAGATTTTTGCCACGTCAGGGGTCCCTCAGGGATCCCATCTCGGCCCTTTACTGTTCTTACTGTTCGTCGACGACATTCGCCAGACCATCTTAGGTAGCGAGTACTTACTGTTCGCGGACGACCTAAAAATTTATAAATGCATCTCGTGCCCTTCTGATTCCCTAAGCCTTCAATCGGGCCTAGATAGGCTTTCCGAATGGTGTCTGTCGAACCACATGGAGCTGAATATTAGCAAGTGCCACATCTTAAGGTTGTCTCGTTGCAAAAACCTACCGCGTTATCCCTACCAAATAGCGGGAGTCCAGCCCTCAAGTGTAGACGGTGCCCGCGACCTCGGAGTCTATATCGACTCTTCCTTCTCATTTACCCAGCACATTCAACGCATCGTTGCGGTCTCAAATAAAGCCCTTGGGTTTATATCCAGGAATAGCGCTGACTTCGCGAATCCTTCCACGCTGCGTTACCTATAAACAACCCTAGTGCTGCCTCACCTCGAATATGCAAGTGTTATCTGGGCGCCGCGTTGGGAGAAATATAGGACTCAACTCGAGAGGGTCCAGCACAGATTCTTGCGCCTTTTAGCTTACAAAACTGGCCAGCCTCTTGCTCGTTTTGACCATAACTACGGCCCTATCATGAACAGAGCTAATATCCGGAGCCTGGAGCATAGGAGGAGAGTTACGGACCTGACTTTTCTGTACAGAATACTGAATGGGATGGTTGATAACCCTCGTGTTTTGGCGTTAGTCAATTTCAATGTACCTGTACGCGCTTCTAGGCATACAACCCTTTTTAAATCTCTGAACTACTCCTCCTGGGTTGGACATGCTGATCCCCTGCATAGATTAAGTGGTCTCGCAAACAGATATCACGGGGATATTGATTTCCTTGCTGATACCCTCTCGAGTTTTAAGTCTAACGTTCGAATGGCCTTGTTTTCGGATGGCTTTATATAGAGGTAACCTAGACCTACACGGTGTTTACTATGTATACTAATTATCCCACTCCTTTGTCACTTTTACGCTGTCTTTATTGTTCGAGTTAAACATAATGTCGGTTGGCTGTTCTGTCTGTTATAATTATTGTATTGATATACTTTGTCTTAATGGGCTTGTCCCGTGAATAAATATTATTATTATTATTATTATCACCATCACTAATATGATATACTTTCATACATTGACGTGTACGTGTACGTGAATCCGTATAAAATGTCATTGGTCAGTCTTGCAGACTTCATAACGTCACGTACGCTCGAGTGTTAACAAGTATCGCTCGCGTCATTTTTCCGTCGATGAGAATCATACGCAGTGCATATCAAAATGTACAAACGCAGTTTAAACGATTCATCCTGCGCATCCGACAACGATGGTGGCATTCCAAATAAACGCCAACGACAACAACATCATCAACAATCCGATATGAGGTACGTACGCGTTATTATACACTTTTCACTTTTCACTTTTCACTTTTCACTTACTTCATTCACTTACTTCTTTCACTGTAACCGTATACGATCAAAGTATTAATTTCATGTACATGTTTCTTACAGATCTGGATTCACCATGGCAAAAGCGTTGAAAACACCAAAACCATCAGTCGTACGGATCCTGGGACGTGATTACCCACTGACCGCAACAGCGTATAAACGTCTAAGTATTGGAATTCGCATTGGTATGGATTCGTGCCATGTTGAGATTACCATAGCCGACAATAAAGGCAGCGAGTTGAGCTTTTCAATGTCTACGTGGAAGCTCCTGCTACAAAACGAGATGGACATACTTCAGCGATTACGTAGCAACGCAACATCGCCCCAAACTCACATCGTAATTGATCATTTACGACTAGAGTTCACGCGTATGCATGATGATCCACTTATTAAAATCACTGATAATCGCACTGTCATATATATGACTGAAGCCACGATGCGTAAACTATTCGCGTACAATCATTGCATTGAACATATGTTCACCTGGCTAACTGAAAATATGTACTCTGTAAGCAGTAAATATGCCACCTTCGTAGAAGTTCTACGTACCGCGTCCGTACCAACGAATTATGTAAAATTAATTTCCGAAAGCGAGCACTTCGAAAAGCATTCATTGATCGATTGTGAATTGTTGGCGTTAGGATTACAATCCATGCTGCGTGATGTAAACCACGTACCACTATAGTACGTGTATATATGTTTAATAATAAATGTACAACTTTCATATCAATACATGTAAAGTATCATTTATAATATCCTTTCCTACATATTCATATCCATATATTAATTCTTAGAGGCGCGGTCTTAGCGAATGTCAATCGCGTTCCCACGACGCTTGACCATAACACCGGTCTGCTGTAAACCAGATGTCCGTGGGTTTATGTACGAATTCTTTTCGCCCTTACACGCTCCCACGACGCTTGACTCGCAGACCCTCGAGAAGGGTGCTTGAGACGTCGCCCTGTTCTCGATCGTGAAAATACTCGGAACTCTACCCCGAATAATTATCGCTTAGTTGCTCGCGTGAACGCAACGCCTAATTTATTGCTTCAGGGACATTGCGTTTTCTCGAGGGTACTTCCTTCTTAGAGGCATGGTCTTGGGAAAAGTCAATGCTCAGATATAAACACACGGCATGGCGCGGTGCAATGTTTATTCCATGGGCTATCGCGCCGATTGATTTACAATAATTATCGCTATATGCATGCATCATTACACGTGCGCTGTATCGGTTCCACGATTCAAATATCAAAACGCGTTCAATCCTGCTCAGATATAAACACACGGCATGGCGCGGTGCAATGTTTATTCCATGGGCTATCGCGATGATTGATTTACAATAATTATCGCTCTATGTTTACGTCATTGCACGTGGATGTGCATCGGTCCCACGATTCAAATATAAACACACGGCAGGAAGCGCGTGCACGTAGGCATAAAAACGCGTTCAATCCTGTCGCGCGCCATGATCGCCTTATCTTTTCTCAGAAATCGTGGTTCACCCTCTTTCTCAGAAATCATCATCATCGAAGACTCGATTTGAATTTTCACGAATCGGTCGCGGTCGCGCCTGCGCACCGATCCCCGCACGCGTACGGAGATTGCGCGGCGGCGACGCGTGCCCAAATATACCTTAAACATCCAACAGGTGACGCCAACACGAGATGTATGAAAAACCTGGAAAATTTACCAAGACGGGCCCAAATACCGACGTGGACCCAAAGTACCTTAAACATCCGATAGGTGGCGCCAATACGAAGTGTATGAAAAACCTGGAAAATTTACCAAGGCGGGCCCAAATACCGACACGGGCCCAAAGTACCTTAAACATCCAATAGGTGGCGCCAATACGAAATGCGCGCGACGCCATTTTGAAATTTTGAAAATCCACCCCCCCCCCCCGACCCTGTGACGTCAGCCCCCTCGCCCACGAACTCGACCTGCGCGCGCGACGCCATTTTGAAAATTTTGAAAATTCCCCTCCCCCGTGACGTCATCCACCTCACCTACGAACTCGATAGACGCCATTTTGAATCCCCCTCCCCTGTGACGTCATCCCCCTCGTCAACGAACTCGGTACCCCCCCTCCCCGCCTCACCCCCTCGCCCATGTCGCGGAAGAGCGCGTTACCCCCCCGCCCCGCCTCACCCCCTCACCACGCAGTCCCAGAATCAGCATAGCCTACCTACTGTCTATATCGAAAGCCTTATCTCCAAGCATCGTTCCACTATTACCAAAGTATACGCCATACACATAGTCCATTGTTGTATCCCTATCACCAGTTAGGATTGCGCCCATGTATTTTTGCCCCAGCGGGCCGAAATGGCTGCGAAACGTTTCTTGTCCCTCGGATGTTTGGAGTTGATGTCTAATAGATGTTGCAAACGACTCATCGGGACTAGTTTCGAAAACGTTGTCATCAATGGTTGTGAGCGATGGTATACCGGTATTTATTGGTGTGGGAGGAACGGGGGAATCGTTTGACGTGGCATTCTGTCGTTTCCGCTTCGATTGAACTGGTGTGGAGGTTATGGGTGAATATTCCGATGACATGTGTGGCTTCCTCTTTGTCTTGCGCGATGTGTTCCCTTTCAACTGAATTTTTGTTTTAGGCGTTAATGTTTCATTCTCTTCAACGTCTATGCTCGTCAGCGGTGATGTGTCAGCTTCTGCCGCTGTGGTATTTTCCACGATATGTTTCAAGGGTTCGACGATAGGTTTAAACTATCTCTCCAACGCGATATCTTCCTCCATCTTGCCAGACTTCAAAGCCTGATGTTTCTTGCGAATGGCTTCGTTGGTTTTTGCAATTTCCATCGCTATTCTCTCGCGATTCTTAATCTCCAGACTATCGATATGAATCATCGTTGTACCGCAGACGTTGCTTTCCCACCGACGTGTTGACGACAATTGACCATCTCACGGTATGGCAAACTCGTTAAATCCCTTTCTATAACGTCCATTGGACATCGCGCTATCCTTGTCTATTACCACGAAACCATATTCCCGTTGCCAACAATTACGACACAAAGCGCAGAAATCCTCGTAAGACATATCAGTGTTTACGTGTCCGTCATACACATGTTTCAAGTTGGTACCATCCTGCTTAAACAGAATCAACAGATTAGCATTGTCGCGTATAAGATGTTTGGGAATTTTTGCATACGTCTGACAGAGATAGAAGCAGTCAACGTTCGAGTGGCGCCCCATTGCAAAGTATTCCCTTATCGTATCTTGCTTGTCGCATGCCACGTCATCAAAGATAAAAATTGAATTCGGGAGCGATTCGCTCGGTGGGATGACGTCGCTGTTATTTGAAAACGTAAAGTAGCCAATTTCATCTATCGGGGCCAATAAATTCTCCAAATACTGATATTTCGGCTATTGCAACGACTTGGAATACACGTACACGTTCTCGAAGCGAACACCGTGAGGACTTTCCAACAAGCTCACCAACACGTTGGTCTTTCCGCAATTTGATGGGCCGCAAATCAGACAGCGTATAGTGTGTAGCGTACCGCTACGAACCGCCGTACATTTTTCCGTTTCTATCTATGTTAATCATCACATATTGTTAATTTCCTTTATATTAGACGTAAGATAGTATACAACGCGTGCGAGAGCATTTCAAACAGCGCGCGAGAGAGTATAGTGACGCGCAACGCATGCGCATAGCCGCCCATTCAAACAGTGAACTCAGTGCCGCGAGTGAACCAAGCGCCCATGCGTAGAACGCACGATCAACCGGACGCCGAATAAACCAAGTCTAGTGCGAGAGTGGCGCGAACCGGATGTTAATTATAATTGGTGCGCGAGTCCGCACAGCTAGTAATTGGTGCGGGCCAAGTACCACAGATCGGTATAAATACAGGCCCGCCAGCAGCAGAAAACAGACTCGGTTCTGCCACCGAACCAAACAGACTCGGTTCTGCCACCGAACCAAACAGACTCGGTTCTGCCACCGAACCAAACAGACTCTGGTCGCTTTAACTAGCCCCCTATGTCTCAAAGGTCTAAAGAAGTATTTCTTAAACATCGTTTCCTTTCCATACGAACTACCAGCATCCATTCGAGGTCGCTTTAACTAGCCCCCTCACATCCTTACGAGGTAGCTTTAGTTAGCTCCTCTACTTCCAATCCGAGGTCGCTTTAATTAGCCCCCTCACACCCATACGAGGTCGCTTTAACTAGCCCCCTCAACTCCATTCAAAATCGCCTAACCTGCGCCTCCATCTTATCCAGAAAGCGTGGGCCAGCTAATAGGCACCAGAAGACACTACTAAATCAAAGAGAAGGAAACTCTCTGCAGTTCTCAACTAAACATACCAAATCGACCAAACGTCATTTCTTGTACCGACTTCGTGTCGAGATCTTATATTCAATTAACGATTTAGCATCGTACCATTATACCATATCTTTAATACTAATTACGCAATATTCTTAATTATCGACTTAGCGTTAGAACCGACATAATACTCTTTATAACCGACTTAGCGTCTAAATCGAAATCAAGCATTATACTTTCTTACCGACCGAAACATAATCACGAAATTACTTTATGTTCCATTATATTAGTTTATAATCACAATTCAACGACTCAGCGTAAAATCTTATGTTCCATTACGACCTAGCGTCAAAATCTATATTCTTGAATAAACTATTTTGTTACTTATTGTTAAAAGAAGGACTCTAGTTCTTGAAATTCATTTCTTTATCGCACGCCACCCGAACCAATCCCACAATTTCACAGGTAAGCCGCTCTACTTGTGGAATCTCCTGTAATTAACGGCAACGTCTCGTTCAAGAACGTTACAAGTGTTTGGTAGCATGCTGCCATGTTTGCGCTTTGTTTTCGAGGACATCACTCGTGATGTATCGTCAAAATTTGTTACACGTATCGTCACAGGTTGTCGCACGAATCGCATCCTCTCCGCGAACTGTGAAAAAATGATTTTGATACGTCGAAGCGGCGACGCGCCCTATTTATAGGTCCGCACTGAAGCAAAACAGCTCAGTATTCAAAATGCTTCTGATCCTGTCGGATAATTGTGATATTCGAGACTCAACCTCTGAACAGTTGAAATATATAGCAAAGATTATTCTACTGCGAGAGTTCGAGATATACATTGATCAGTTGTGGGACAGACTCCCCGAGCATATAAAAGCCGATTCTGAGGTTCAGCAGTATCGTCGGTGTCTGGAACATTATAATCGCCCTTGGCAGCGAACGCATATCGACGGTCCGGCACCATTGATTAAAAACTGTAGCGAATGTCGCCGATGCGAGTAAAGAAAGGTTGTGGTTTGTTAAATCTGGCGATAAACGCGCTACCTATCGAATTACATATCCCGGGATACCAGTTTTGCAGCCCAGGAACACATCTGGCTAAACGATTGGCTAGAGGTGATCAAGGCATCAATCCGTTGGA
Organism: Andrena hattorfiana; assembly: GCA_944738655.2. Taxonomy (NCBI): domain Eukaryota; kingdom Metazoa; phylum Arthropoda; class Insecta; order Hymenoptera; family Andrenidae; genus Andrena; species Andrena hattorfiana. The sequence continues at coordinate 28,969,110 of OX122894.2, read as the reverse complement.
CGCAGGGTGTCGCGAACACGATATTGCGTATTCGCGCAGTAACAACCTCGGCGAAAGGCAGGCGGCAGATAACGTACTCGCTGACAAAGCGCGAAAACGCATCGTTGCGCGAGACTCGACTCTAGGTGAAAGAGGTGCTGCTACGGCTGTTTGGGCAGCTATGAAGGCCAAAACGAAAATCGGAATGGGGATGAAAACAAAAACTCGCAAAAGGACTCCAAAGAGAGCATCGGAAAAGCGGATTCTCCCAGTGGCAAAACGGGGTGGTATATTACCACTTCTCCCGCTGCTAGGTGTTCTCGGATCGTTAGCTGGTGGAGCGGCGGGGATCGCTAAGGCGGTAAACGATAATAAGGCGGCGCAACATTAGCTGCAGGAAATGCAACGCCCATAATCGCTGCATGGAAGGTCGTGGACTTTATATCGCACCACACAAGCGCGGACAGGGAATATCAAAACGAAAAAAAAAACACCGAAAAGAAAATAAAAATGCCTGTCGGCGTAACTACCGACGCGCAATTGGAGGAGTTTGCAAAACGTATGCGTATTCCATTCTTTAGAGGTGTTTTCATGCGCAATGCACTACCTGCCGGAGGAGTACGTCGAAACGAGAGCGGTATCGTGAATTTGGACAATGTCGAGGGGCCGGGGACTCATTGGGTGGCGTATGCGAAGGGAGGGTGTCGAGCTATATATTTCGACAGTTTTGGGAATCTTCGACCGCCTAAGGAATTGGTACAATATCTGGATAAAGATGCTGTGAAAATCGAATACAATCGAATGGCTTATCAGAAGTACGATCAGAGCAATTGTGGACAACTATGTCTACGCTTTCTACAAACGATTGGCACCAAATTTAAGGATTGACTTCCCACCACTCTGATTCAGTACCAGCCCAGTCGTACAGCTCGGAATATTTCGTTAATATTCACTCTAACCGGCAAGAGTAGCACCTTCGCGGTAAGCTACTTTCCGCCCATAGATTTGAGCGACGATGATTACGAGCTTGGTCTAACAACCTTTGAAACTTATCACACAATACCAAACATCGACTCGAGCAACGATAAATTCTACTTCACCGTAAACTATGACATCAACAGCAGCGTCGACACCTCTCATGAATACATTACGATTCCACACGGCTCCTATGAACTAGACGTCATCGCCAAGTATTTGAAGCAGCGATTACTCGAGCGGTATCCTCAAAATCTCGGCGGCATCGATGTCGGTGACAACGACATACACATGTATAATATAGTGTTGCGCCCCAACAACAACACCATGAAAAGCGAGCTGTACTGCTCGTTCGCCGTGGACTTTACAAAGCCCAATAACATTGGATCGCTACTGGGATTCTCGACGAATCGGGTATTAGAACCAGGGCGGTGGCATGAATCGAACGATCCAATTAATATCATGAACGTGAACATTATTCGCATAGAATGCAGCGTGACCGCTGGCGCGTACAACAATGGGAAGCGCGTACATACGATACATGAATTTTCTCCGAGATTCCCACCAGGATATAAGATATCGGAAACGCCCGCGCAGATCATTTACCTTCCAATCACCGCACGGGTCATTACGGATCTAACGATACGCGTTGTGGATCAAGACGGACGGTTGCTCGATTTTCGAGTTGAAGAGATTACCATCAGATTGCACGTACGAAGGCGACGACGATAATACGTGTGGCGTGACCGAAAGAGATGCTTGTGTTGAACGACTCCAGAAACTCGTTTCTTCCAAGTGAAATTGTTTGCAATAACAACAACAAAAACAACAACAACAACAGCACCTGCAACAGCTCTGATTACACTAAAAAGAAAATGCTCAGTCCTGCGAACATTACATTTTTTAAATCATTGGGATTCCTTGTGCGCATTTAAGTTGAAAAAAAAATGGTGGACATTCTAAGCATTGGAGGGAAGCCGACGTTTGACGATCGCATCGTCAAGCTCGAGACTCACACATACAACCCATATGTCAACACGACGTTTGGATACAGCGATGAGATAAGAATACCCATACAGCAGCAGGATTTATACACATTGCCGTGTGAAAGTTTCCTCTACTTGGAGGGGAAATTGAAGATAAATAAGCCAAGCGATACATTAACGGTGATGTTGGGAAATAATTGCGTGGCGTTCTTATTTGATGAGATTCGATACGAGTTGAATGGCGTGGAGATTGATCGCAACAGAAACGTTGGAATAACTAGCACGCTTAAAAACTATGTATCGCTGACATCTGGCGGAGATAAAAATATGGAGAATGCCGGATGGGGCTTGAAACGGCGTAATGGGCTAATAGTGAAAAATCATTTCAATTTTTGCATCCCGCTCAAATATTTGCTGGGATTTTGCGAGGACTATAAACGCATGATTATTAATGCGCGTCACGAATTGATTTTAATACGATCGCGCAACGATAACAATTCTCTAATAGGATCGCCGATGTTGGAACCAGAAATTGAATTACTTAAAGTGCAATGGCGGATGCCTCACGTGACGTTAAATGACGTTAATAAGCTATCGTTGACAAACGTGGTGCGCAAAATAAATTAAATTACCATACTACTTGCCCCACCCCTCTCCTGTGCGAAATTCGTACAAATATTTCATCGTGAAAATCGAGATGTCTTATGAGAAGGACTGCATTCTCCCATCTGTCTTGGAAGCGAGCGGACCTCTAAATCGTACCGATAATGGTCGTGCCAACATTTGTTGACCTGCAAGTGTTCATCGTCGATGGAAGATTTGTCGTCAAGGAAGTGGCTATCCTGCGAAAGGGAACAATTCTCTCGCACTATATTTTTGGAAGTTCGATGCCACAATTTCTTCTTACGAAATCTGACAAATCGAACATCCGGTGGATGGTAGCAAAACATCACGGGCTACGGTGGGACGATGGAGACGTTCCGTACAGTATGGCTAAACGGCTAATTACGAAAGCTGTTGCTGATGCGATCGATGAAGAAGATGACGCATCCCATATCATATACGTTAAAGGGTTGCAGAAACGCGACTGGCTTGCAAATTTCCTCGATGAAAATACCAGAGCGAACGTGGTCATTGAGACGCTGGACATTGACTACGAGGATATCAAATCTCTAAATAAGCTAAATGTAATTAATTCTCTGCGATGTGGCAGACATGCAAAGCACTGTGCCATGCAAAATGTATTTAAAATATTCAACTGGTGGTCTAAACGCCAGAGAGAAATTCATAAATAAATAAAATCAATTTTTAATGTATAAATGTTTTTCTTCATCCTCTCCAACCTAATCTCCTGCATGTAATGTACGCTAGATTAAGACGATAGTTATGCAGAAGCGGTATGATACCCGTTCAAAGACGTTCAATACCCGTTCGATACCCGATCAAAGCCGTTCGATACCCGTTCGATACCCGTTCGATGCCCGATCAAAGTCGTTCAATACCCGTCCGATACGCGTTCAAAGCCGTTCGATACCCGTTCGATACACATTCAAAGCCGTTCGATGCACGTTCGACACACGCTCAAAGCCGTTCAATACCCGTTCGATACCCGATCAAAGCCGTTCAATACCCGTTCGATACCCGATCAAAGCCGTTCAATACCCGTTCAAAGCCGTTCAATACCCGTTCGATACCCGATCAAAGCCGTTCGATACCCGTTCAAAGCCGTTCGATGCACGTTCGATACCCGTTCAATATACGTTCAATACCCGTTCGACACACGTTCAAAGCCGTTCAATACCCGTTCGATACCCGATCAAAGCCGTTCAATACACGTTCAGAGTGGTATGATTCACGTTCAATACCCGTTCGACACACGTTCAAAGCCGTTCAATACCCGTTCGATACCCGATCAAAACCGTTCAATACACGTTCAGAGTGGTATGATTCACGTTCGATTCACGTTTGATAGATGTTCAATACACGTTCAGAGTGGTACGATTCACGTTCGATTCACGTTCAGGGTGGTACGATTTACGTTCGATTCACGTTCAGAGTGGTACGTTAGGCGTTGAAAGTGGTACGATACATGTTTGATAGATGTTCAATATGTGATCGAAGTGGTATGATAGACGTTGAAAGTGGTATGATACACGTTTGATAGATGTTCAATACGTGATCGAAGTGGTATGATAGACGTCTAATAAACGATCAATGTGGTATGGTCTAGTCGAATGATGTGTTGAAAGAAGGAGAAACGATTCAGCCAAATGATACACGCGAAGAAGATAAAGGAGAGAATGGTCAGTGAGTAATTCGAAGAAGATGCATAGAAGGTGCTGACGGTCAGTGAAAATGTAGGTGGAGTACATAGAAGGAGAGTGTGGTCAGTGAAGAAGAAGGTGAAGAACAAAGACATCTTACTTTGCAAAGCTATGCAACTTTAGGAATGGGCCCACATGTGGGAGCTTGGAGATGCAGCGAGACCAGTTGCATTCAAAGCTTGGTAGACAACAGTTAGAATTTTTTTGAGTGTCAATTTTCATTTTGTGCGAAAAAGAATGGGATTACGCAGGATCGCCCCTGAGTGTGACCCCGAGGTATGTACATTTAAATATTTTTACATTTATCGCGTTTAACATTTGAAACCGAGTGCTATTAAATCAGACGTTTGTGCGAATATTATATTGCTAATTATCTTTTAGAACTCGCCACCACCATCGCCGCCCCAATCGCCTCCGCTACAACCGCCACCCCCACATTCCCCAAATTGGTCGAGCGGCTGGGGCTCGCCGCAGCCGTCGCCATCGCCACCGTCGCCGCCTCCAGTGGTATGTAATACATTGTATTGTTTTGTATGCTTCATGTTTAATATGTTTAATGTATCAGTGTTATATCAACGTTTGTGTTTGTGATCTAGGACATACCGCTCCACATATTGAGAGCGTGGCTGGCGGGTTTGGAGGCTCAGGCACTTCGGATTGCACCCCAAGGGGTGCAGATGCGGCGATCGGGGCCGGTGGTTGGTCCCATCATGGCGGATCGGCTACGGCAGGAGCTGCAGGTTGGACTGAGGTGGGCCCCATATCAAATTCCGCGGCCGCCGTCACCACCATTACCCCCCTCACCACCGTCGCCCCCATCACCCCCATCACCCCAGCACCGCCGTCACCTCCCCCCCCCCATCTTAATAGTTTTTTACATTTTCTATTTTTCTATTTTTTTTCCTATTTTTCTATTTTTTTCCTATTTTTATATTTTATATTTTATATCCTTTTTATTATATTCTTTTTTATTATATTCTTTTTTATATATTCTTTTATTATATTCTTTTATATTTTATATTTTGTAACAATATATATTCTCAAACCTAATAATTCTATTTCATTCTTCGCGCCGCCAAATGACGTCATCGCACGCGGCTGCTCCAGAGGAGTCAAGTTACACACGATCGCGCGATACGCTGCGACGTTAAATCGGAACGCTTTAGAATACTGTTTAGCTTTAGAATGCTTGCTACATAATGGTTTGGTAGATCGCTGGTTACAAATTTTAGAATATCTGCGATTGTACCGCTATGTAGTGCTGTCTCTCTCCCTCCTCCGAATTTAGATCTATAACGAAGTATTGCTCTCTCTTTCCGTACAGAAGACGTGGTTCGTAAAAGAAAAGAACGTCGATCTTTCCCGACATCGTCCGAAACAATTTCGGATAAAAAATAAATTATTAAACAATCTCCGACGCATGTTGGTTTGGAAAAAAATCCTGGGGGCCGTCCCCTCCCTGGGTTAGGTCTGAAAAATTTTTTGGGGTGGGCCAAAGTCTGAAAAAGACTTTTCGGGGGTCATTCCCTCCCTCTAAAAAATTTCGGGGACGGTGGGTCAGGTCTCCGCGGCGGCTCGGCCCGGACTGATCCCCTCCACGGTTGCGGCTTCCCCCACTCCGCGGCTCGTGCGCGCGCAACCGCTCTTCCGCTCCCCGCAGGCCCCGCGCCCATGTTTCTCTCCGCCGCGCTCCCCCGCGCGCCCTCACTTCCCCCTGCCCCCGCGCTCCCCTCAGAGGACCTGGGTTGGAATCGGCATAGCATTACTACTCATCTCCATTGACCAAAACGCATTGTCAATGGTAGAAATCGTTCCTATTTATCAAACACCGTGAGAATTGAAAAATAAGGAAAGGCAGGATCGAGTACATAGTTAATAGTCCATAGCAGCGATGCCCCGATGGGCGGCCCGAGATAAACGCGAGCATTCATCGCGTTTTCCAAAGCTCGCGTGGAAGGGGGTGCTCGAAACCAATGACGTTGCGGGCATGTCACGGATGGGGAAAACTCTAGTAGTGTGCGTGTAGGCTCGTACCCATAGGCTTTTACAACTGGGGCTCTTGGACCCCTAGTGTTCTACATTTTAGGAATTGGGAAAATAAACAGGAATTGAATAATGATTAAACAATAATATTACATAATTGGATGGAATAGACTTGAACAGTCCCATTTACACGTCTGATTAACAAACAGTTTCTTATTAAACGATTTTTATTCAACTTCAATCCTCTGTTTGTTTGTATGTATGTTTGTTTAGTTCAAATCTAGAAACTCAATTTTAACCCACTTCCAACTATCCAATAGACTTGAAACTTTGCAGGCATACGTATTTTGGATGACAATACAAAATTATGAAGAAAAAGAAACCGCCCCAGGGGTTTAAAAAATTACCCAGTCATCAATAAATATAACCCTTAACCACAAATCCAAACGACTTGAAATCAGCCTATAACCACAAATCAAATCAATTTAATCGACATGAAATCAGCATGTAACCACAAATCAAAACTAGACAATAAAAAGTAAATAAAGAAAATTAAAATTTGTTTTACATCTTATAAGTAAGATTACATACTTAATAAATAATATTGCGGCGTAGAGGCGCCGCCTCGTTAGCTATTGTGATTTATTTACAGTTATGTACACGAATTGAAATTTAACACTATACATTTATACAATATTAAAAAAAAACTAAAAACTAAAAAATAATTCTTTTCTTTATTTACTTTTTATTGTCTAGTTTTGATTTGTGGTTACATGCTGATTTCATGTCGATTAAATTGATTTGATTTGTGGTTATAGGCTGATTTCAAGTCGTTTGGATTTGTGGTTAAGGGTTATATTTATTGATGACTGGGTAATTTTTTTAACCCCTGGGGCGGTTTCTTTTTCTTCATAATTTTTTTAAAAATACGTATGCCTGCAAAGTTTCAAGTCTATTGGATAGTTGGAAGTGGGTTAAAATTGAGTTTCTAGATTTGAACTAAACAAACATACATACAAACAAACAGAGGATTGAAGTTGAATAAAAATCGTTTAATAAGAAACTGTTTGTTAATCAGATGTGTAAATGGGACTGTTCAAGTCTATTCCGTCCAATTATGTAATATTATTGTTTAATCATTATTCAATTCCTGTTTATTTTCCCAATTCCTAAAATGTAGAACACTAGGGGTCCAAGAGCCCCAGTTGTAAAAGCCTATGGGTACGAGCCTACACGCATACTACTAGAGTTTTCCCCATCCCTGACATGCCCGCAACGTCATTGGTTTCGAGCATCCCCTTCCACGCGAGCTTTGGAAAACGCGATGAATGCTCGTTTATCTCGGGCCGCCCATCGGGGCATCACTGGTCCATAGGATGAATAAAAATTTAATTTTATATTGATTAACCCTCGCTCAACGATTACCGGGTCATCGTGACCCGACTGTTGCTACGGTTGCTACGGTAAACAATAACGTATCGACTCAGTCGTAGCGGGGATAGAATATGTTACGGAAGGATATGTGCAACAGTGTTGACTGCAATAGCTACGAAGTAAGAAGTATTTCTGTTGGGTCTCTGGAAAATTATACAATTTTATATTTTTTGCAAAAAATACAATTACTTTCATGGAAAGATTTGCATTTAGTGAATCTATTAAAAATATAGATGATAACAATCAAGTATCATCCGGTGACGAGACTGGCAGTTTTTGTAGCAACTAGGAACCAGAACTACAAGATTCAGAAGAAGATGTATTTTCTGCGTCAGGATCCCATGAGGACAATACAGAAAACAGTTATACTGTTGATGGACGCAAATGGAAATACATTGCACCGCGACACAATCGACATCGGCAGTATGTTCCGCAAAATGGTACTTTGACTGAAAAGAGTCAAAGTGTGGAAACAATAAAACAATCTTTTCACCTTTTCGTGGACCAAGAAATTATGGATAACATTATAAAATATACAAACCAAAAGGCTGATGCATTCTATAGTGGTGAACCTAACAACAAATGGAGACCGATTGGTCAGTGTGAACTAAATGCATTTTTCGGTATGCTTATAATGTTGGGAAGATTTCGAGAGTCACGAGAGACAAAATCGATATATGGAGACAAAGACCAGCATTCTCAAGGCAAATTTATACAGCTATCATGTCCCGCGACAGATTCACGAATATTCTTAGATTTATAAGATTCGATGATTTCACATCAAGAGAAGAAAGAAAACGCAGCGATAAATTGGCGGCACTTCGTGAAGTAAGCAACATGTTTGCAAAAAATTGTAGAGACTGTTATACAGCATCCAGTCAAGGAACCATAGATGAGCAATTAGTGACTTTTCGGGGACGCTGTCCATTCAAAGTCTACATGCCAGGAAAACCGGGAAAGTATGGCATAAAAATATGGACCCTGTGTGATGCTAAATCCTATTACTGCTGTAATTTTTATATTTACTTGGGAAAAATTGGTATTGTTGCTGAAAAAAGTCAGGGACAACGTGTGGTGAAGCAACTGAGCAATATCTGGAATCAATCCGGTCGCATAATAACAACCGATAACTTTTTTACAGACATTACATTAGCCGAAGATTTATTGAAAGAAAATATTTTCCTTGTGGGTACAGTTCGTAAAAATAGAGAATTTTTACCCAAATGTCTTACACAAACACATGCAAGAGTTCAGTATTCGTCACAATTTTTATTCACGCGTAATTTTACTTTAGTTTCATATGTGCCACAACCACGGAAGTGCGTCGTGTTACTATCTAGTTTGCACCATGAACACAAAATAGATGGTCTAGATAATAAGTAGGGGATAGGTGCTATAAAGGGGACACGTCTTAAATGGGACAAATCGAATATCCAAAATTCTAAACGCATTACACACGCAAGTTATTTTCCTGTTTATGGCAACACTAGTGCCTAGTCATTTGACGTAAACTTCATTGCGGTCTCACTTGCAACAGAGTAGTAATCCATGGTTGATGTTTTTCGGCAGTAAAAGTGAAATTTTCATTGGTTTTCTGTGTCGTTTTCTGAGATCAAGATATATACAAAGTGTAAAAGTGTTATATCATTAAAATAGCCTGTATTCAGCTGAAACGAAAACGCTTAACAGGTAAGCTTAATTAATTGTTTTCTTTGTTTTGCGGTTATTTTATATTAAACTCACTTATAGTCGTAAAAGGGACAGCATAACAAGTCTTAAATAGGACGACCGTTTCATGGCTGTCCCTCTCGTACACATGTGCTGCTGGACACTATATGTATTATACTTTCCTGTAAAGTTATTAGTGTATCATCTGATACATAGATGATATAGTTTAAAATTATGAATTATTAGTTGATGACGTATTGTTTCAAATTTAAGAATTAATAAAGTGACTATTCAAAGCGACAAACTTTATCGTCAAAAAAATGTGTGGCAATAAATTAGCCCTCGTTATAAGTTATAAATTTGCTAGAATTGTATGTAAATTTCGTGTATTCAAATTGTATTCAATTTTTTCTGTTCCATGTGTCATTAATAATAAAATATTGATGATTTATACTACAAAGAGTTAATTTTTTCGTAGATTTCGTTGTTTTGTATCATTAAGATTTAGAATTATAATTGTAATACTTAATAAGTTTATTTTTATTAACGTGTCCCTTTTATGACTTATACTGTCCTATTTAAAACCACCTAGTCGTAAAAGGGACATTTCCCACTTTTTTGAAAATCGAAGATTTTGTTATTTTCTATTACAATTTATGAGTTTGCAATATACTTTTATTGAAGGGAAATAAACACGCTTTCTTGTGATGTAGTTGCTTTTTAAATACCTATAACGACATTGTCAGAAATGGACGCTAAACAAAAGTGTCCCTTTTATAGCACCTCTCCCCTATAAACCGGACGTTATCAATTACTATAATTCAACAAAAAGTGGTGTCGACGTGCTTGATAAATTACTTCGGGAGTATACTTGTCGACGTTCTACCAGACGTTGGCCATTGTCATTATTTCTAAACTACGTTGACATTGCGGCATATAATGCACTAGTAATTTGGCAAACAAAACATCCAGATTGGGAAAAGCAAACTTCAATGCAATGTAAAAGGAAAATATTTCTTGAAACTTTAGCAGTTCAATTAGTATCCGAAAATATAGATAGGCGTGCAGTCGAAATTGAAAGTAGAAGTACAACAATAATACATAAACATGTTGTAAATGCAATTGAGGCAACTGGCCGTAAAATAGATCGAAAGGGAAACCAACCGGAGACAACTCCAGATTCAACACGAAAACGCTCACGGTGCTATATCTGCATTGGAAATGACAATAAATACAATTCCATATGTCAAATTTGCAACAGACATGTTTGTAAAACCCACACGAAAAATACAACTGTTATATGTACAAATTGCAATATTCCACAATAAACGTTGTATGTACATATACGTATGTATGTTCATTGCATATTTCTTCCCTTCCTTTATTATGTAATATTTACCACAGAATTTCCAAAAAATAATAACAAATTTCGTACGAAAACTTTAAAAACGTATGCGTATAAGAAACTTTTACGGTGGGTCCAAATGACCCGGTAACCGTTCGCCGCGTCACTGCGAGCGTCCGTAGTCCGAGGGTTAACATTCCGTTATAAGAATAAAGAAACAACTGTTATTTATTTGCGACAATTCGTTTTCTCTGTTCTGTTATAAAAGATCAGATAAGAGAATGGTATTAGGATTCAGTAATTGTTTTTTATGCGTACGTGAATAATTAATTTGTTGTTATCTTATTAGTGTTGAAGATAAAAGTTTTGTATAGGATGATAGCATACACAAATGGAAAAGATGCGTCTCTTTTGTAATCTATTTAGACGCAAATAATTCTAATAGGACATCGAATTTTTTATCAGCAACTTAGATATACATTAAAGCTAGGACTATTCGAATAATTTAATATTCGAATATTTTACAAGTATTCGAATGTTAGGAATAAATTTATTATTCGAATATTTGAGTATTCGAATGTTATTATTTGAATATTTGAGTATTCGAATGTTGTTTTTTGAATATTTGAGTATTCGAATGTTATTATTCGAATATTTGAGTATTCGAATGTTATTATTCGAATATTTAAGTATTCGAATAGTATATAAATCAAGTTTTTTAGGGTCCTTTTTATACAAGCTTTTATTTAGTTTCAGTTGTGAGTTTGTTAGTTTGTCAGGATGAAATCTTGTAAGCTAATTTTGACCTACTTCAACATATTCGATCGGCATGAAACTTTGGACACATGCGTAGTTCCGATGAGAATATAATATTTTCACGCGTTTATTTTTAGTCATATGAAAGAATTCTTCTCAGGCAGTCATATGGGCCGGTATAGAAATTATTGGTTCCTTTTTAGTACCTTTTAATAAAAGCTTGTTTTTAAAAAAACGTTTACCATAAAGTATTTCATGCTTTTTAATGAAAATATTGTATTGTCATCGGAACTACGTACTTATGTAGGCAAAGTTTCAAGTCGAACGGATATGCGGAAGTAGGTCAAAATTAGCTTACAAGATTTCACCCTAGCAAACTAACTAACGATCTCACAAGTGAAACTAAATAAAATGTTGTAAAATATTTACAGATTGAGTAATTTGTGTTTTATGTAAGGGGTAACACCACTGTAACCGCCGGAGAAGTAAGCCATTTTTAAGAGTTCTTTCAGGAATAATTTATAGTTTTCCTATAAACTTTTTATTACCTACCTTTAGTTCAATGTCTTAAGCGACTATACAAAAAAAAATACAAAACATGTATAAATTTTAATATATTAATTAATCTTCTAGAGCCCCCACGCACTCTGTTCGAATGTGTGGGTATCTACGGAACAGCAGGTCCGAATCAAATTTGTTTTTTGTTATAAACTATATAAGTGTAGTTTCCGTTACACGTACAGATTCTTTGATTAAAAACAATTTTTTTGAAATACGCTCGAAAAACTGTTCATTTTATTTGCGGATTTTCGAATCTGTTCTTCTATAGCGCACCATTTTTACAATTTTCTATGAAAACTGTAAATTAATCCTGAAAAGAATTCTTAAAAATGGCTTACTTTTCCACTGTCACAGTGGTGTTAACCCCCTTAACTTGTTCAGGAATTTTTTCGATACTCTCGTATACTCTGAGATGTATACAGAGTCTGAAAGGTTTAGAGGGTACTATACTATAGCATTACTACTGCCACGTACAACATTTCCCGATAAAATTTGTTATTTTAATTTTAGCAGGCAATGTTTTTTGCGGGCATTCTTCAATTTACCCTCAATACAGGGGCACAGTTGGGTCGGTAATTATTTACTTTAGCGATTCCTCACCGATTTTTATGAAATTTAGATATGTTGTAAAACTCCACATTTTGAACAACTTTTTCCTATACATGTTGCCGTCGCTCGGCCTTAGTTTCCGAGATATTTGCGAAAAACTTCTGTTGATTTATTCCGACACAACGCATTCCACTTTCCAACTTGTCCCGGATATTAGTATAGGTTGGGGTCAGATTAGTGCGGAGGCGCGCGCCTGCTCGCGGGCGCGTAAAGCGTGGTAGTAAATCGATGTAAGTTTGGAGATTTCAACCAGAAACTTGCGGATGCCAGTCAACCTCAACTTTGTTCGGCGGCGCCACCGGATATTAGGATGCCTCTGGTTCTAAAACATAATTTTTTTGCTAGGAAGAAGGTGCTTTCGAGAACACCTATTGGGTGTGTGGGGGCTCCCGTCAACACCCCGACTCACATCGGTTCACTACCATAGTTTACGCGCCCCCGGGCCAAACCCAACACTACCCCAAATTATAACACCACAGCAAGAAATTTAAAAAATATTTTTGCGAATATCTCGGAAACCGAGTATGTATGAATCGAATATGACCGAGCGACGGTAACATGTATATGAAAAAGTTGTTCAGAATCGTGTCCCCGACAACATATCCAAATTTCATCAAAATCGGTGAGGAATCGCTAAAGTAAATAATTACCGCATTACTTTCCCAAATTTTTAAATTATGAAAATTGTAATAAAATACTCTAAAATAAAGAATGTTATTTCCTACTTAACCACTATGTTTCGCTTACAACTAAGCTCCTTTAATCAGGATGAAATCGTAATAAACCCCTCACCATACCAAAGGACTAGATACAAAGTGCAACCGAAAAAGCGGTTGAAGCGGGCAAGAGGTGATTCCTTACGCAAAAATAAATAAAAAATTTAGAATAAAATTTTTTCATCTGAAGCTTACGTGTGCACCCGATTAGTGACCGTCCTTAAATTACGTAAGGGTAATGTTGGCGATTTCTTACCCCCTTCCTTCCCCAGTATAAGATTTTGTAAGATTTTATACTCCAACACTTCCCCACCCTTCCTTATGTAATATTTTTTACAGTGCATATTTTTCAGTTATTAAAATTCTTTTAAAGGCTTGTATAATTCATTTAACTCGGCTTCGTGTTGGACTATTCATATTGGAACTTAGCTTAAAAAAATATTAAGGGAGAGTGGGGTAATTGCAAACACCTAAGCAAAAAAGCAAACAAGGTAAAACTGTATGATAAATGAATTTGTTTATTATTTACAAACATACTTAAACTACTCATATATAAAGTACTGTGACGAATTTTTTAAAGAAGCGCGACTTCAATGGTCAACCCATAAAAAATGTTGCTACCACTTATATCGGAATATCGAAAAAAATAGCAAAGGTCGTTTTTCAAACTTTTTTTCGGAGCCTGTAATGAAAATTCAAAAATCCCTTTTGTAGATTTAAGTAAGCTTTATACATGCTAAAAATTTCATCAAAATCGGTTAACGTTGCTAATCTCGAAGGTTCGAGATTACCCCATCCGATTTGTTCGTCAATACAAAAAATAAAAAAGAATTTATTTCAGAGGTTAGAATCATGATTCAAGCAACGCCTTGGTCATAAAATGTTGGTAAAAAAGTGCTTTTATTTCAATTTAAGAAAAAGACAATTGTATCGTTAATTCAACAGTAATTACGTGCAATTGAAAATGGACAAAATATTATTTGAAACTTGATGAAAATAATAACTTGTTTTTATCTTGAATAGCATCGGCGTTCTGTTTTTATTACTTTCTGCCCGGCGTTGGCGTACACCTTAAACTACTAGCTAGTGGAGAGGAACATCATTTTTATTTATTAAAACGCCGTAGCATCACATTCGCGATTACCCCGCGTTCGTGTTTACCCCACTCTCCCATACGTAAGACGCTACCTGAGTCCGTCTCCGCCCTTTGTAAGAAATCGTAAGGAATTCGCGACCCCCCCCCCCCCCCCCACCCAAAAGCCATACGTAATTTAAGGACGGCCCCTTAGAAAGGAACAGTACAAATAAATCAAAAGTGTAGAATAATTTCCTTCAAATGGAATTTGATCTCGAAAAAATCAATTTGAAAGTGGCACCGATTTTTAGATTTTCAAACTCGATTTTTTGAAAACAAAGCCTTATTCGAAAATAGCTATTGTACCATGTCTACTGTTGCATTCTACCAATTTCAAAATTTTAAAATCAATTTTCTCGAAAACTGAGCTTCGTATGAAAAAGTTTTATTCTACACTTTGTATTTATTTTTGCTTGAGAAATTACTCCCTGCCCGCTTGTACCATCCTTTTAGCCGCACCCTACATTTTTTCAAACTATTCTACCCGCGTGCAGATGCGATTGAGCTATCGTTTATTCAAAGGCATAATACAAATTTCAGGTGCGAGCATGTCTAGATGCAAAGCATTAAATAACAGCGTCGCAGAGTGATAGATGGGGCGCATGCCGATCGTTCTTGTTGGTAAGGCGGCTCATTAAAGCGTATGGGTCCAACACTCGAAGCTGACTCGCTTTTACAGCCGCGAGCTGCAGCGTGGAAATCCCAAGTGCGAGAGAGGCCATTTTACCAGCTGGAACGAAGGAAAAGAGACGAATGGAAAGAGCGAGCCTTCGAGAGCTTGGCCCCGCAGTTAATTGCCAGCATTTAATGAGCGTTCTTTGACGCGCCGCGTGAACCGCCGCTGTAACATTCGTAATGATCGGTGCTTTTGTGACGATTGCCTCTACCTATGTATGTACCAGTTCAAACTGCCAATGTAAACGTATCCACCTCCGTAGCTTGCGTGGCTTACGTGTTCGGTAAATGAAAATGGGTGGGTATTATCCAGGTGTACTCTCATGCCTGTACATGGATAGGCGTATGTTGAAGCACCGTCGAAAACCACTTTGACGATTGAGATATTAGCTGGCAATACTGGTGGGGAGAAAGAGAAAATGCAATCGTGGAACAAATCATTTCAACGATCCAGCGGGGTTAAGACGTTACGCTTCAATTTTCTTACGAAAAGTAGCACGTTTCGGTTTGCCCAGAAAAGAAGCACGTTCCATCGTTTCTGACGAATATTAGCACGTTTGGTCTTCCGCCGCGAAAACTAATTCATTTGACTACTTCGCCATAAAGAATAGCACATTTCGTACTGGTGCGGCGAAAACTAGCATGTTATACTGTTTCACCACGAAAAATAGTACATTTGGGAATTTGCGGCGAAAACTAACATATTATCCGGTTTGACCACGAAGAATAGCACGTTTTGGATTATACTGCAGACTACAGAAACTATCACGTTTCAGCGCGTGGTCAGTTTAAAAGAATTCAACTGTTGAAAATATTAGTTAATAAATAATAATTCCATCTAATCTCCAAAAGACAACACATATGAAAATTTTAATCAAGTGGCAAACCGCTCAAACGTGCTAGTTTTCGCAGCGAAAGACGAAACATGCTATTTTTCGTGGCAAACCGCTTAAACGTGCTAGTTTCCGCAGCGAAAACCGAAACGTGATAGTTTTCGTGAGAATGAAGACAAACGTGCTACTTTTCGTAAGAAAATTGAAATGTGCTACTTTTTGTAACGTACGTCGAAATGTTCACGTTCCCTTAAACCTAACGCATACTACCTATTGATCTTCCGTTCGCTGAGCTGCTTAGTTAAATCGAATAGCGTCCACGAGTAGTCTATCCTGGCGAGGTGATCAATAGTTAACAAATACGCATATTGCTGTCGATCGACAAAAAGTGTATATGTAGAATGCGCTATGACAATTAGAAGAAGAGTGTATGAGGTTCGATTCGCTGCATATAGTTTATCCATTTCATATACATGTAATAATACATCAGGCACATAGGCCACACTACTGAAAACTATGTGAGAAAATCTAGTTCGAAGTTTCATCTTTTCTAATTAGTGTCTGTACTGTGACTTTATTAGAAGTCACAAAGTGTCTGACAAAGCAAAACTTTCAACTCGATTTTTTTGCAAATTCTTGAGTAGTGAATCTTACGCGTTTAATACATTATTACCTAAGATATACACTAATTGTGCGGAAGCGTTGAGCTCAATCGGTGACTCGAACCTCGGAAATTGTATTTGTCAGAATCACTATGTAAATGTTTTTCAGCTGTTAGTTCCTTAGCTATTAAGCTGCTTTTGTTTCAGCTAACCATACAGAAATGGTACCTTTTCAACTAAACAGGAAGAAAATGAAAGTAACTCATGCAAGATTTGATTATTCGGATTGTATATCATCTGAACCAGGACTGTAACGAATATTCAAATAATCTAAGTTTATAATAATCTAATTATTCGAATACCTCTTTATTCTAATATTCGAAGACATTATTCGTATTCGAATTTATTCGAGTATTTCGAATATTTACAACTCTAATCTGAACAGTTAAGTTGCCGTAGTAATTGAAAGTCACTTGTGCACACTTCTGTGAAGTTAAAGAGATATGAAATATAAGATTTTAAAAACTATTTCGTATGCAGTTATTTTTTATAATAATCGCTAGTCACGTCTAATATTCGGAATTCCTTTAATATTGAACAGACCTTAGAATTTAAGATCGTCATGATTTAACCCTCCGATGACGTACAGTGGGGCGACTGTAATATTAATATTGGACACTGGGAAAAATATAGAAGTTTCAACTTGACCATTTGACTGTATTGACAAGAAACTATTAGCATTTCACAATTACGTTCAACAGTATTTTTCCATTTTGTGGCGCCAGCTACTCCAGGGTACCCAATATAATAAATATCTTTGAAAAATATACATTTTTGTAATTTGTAGACTGAGTAATATCTCGATTTTACGTCTTTACTTGGTGGCTGCTTGGAGTGCATAATCTCGCAGTTGTAATAATTCGCAAATTAACGGAAAAGAACTTTAATTGGAGAACGGAATCTTGTTACACTTCGTAATAATGGTCATAAAAACATTATTTAATCATGAAAATTGCCTAAGGTCGTCCAGAAAAATCGGTTTACCACTTTTTTATCAAAACTGTACAGATTATAGTCATTCAAGTATTCTTTGCTTCTTGCTACTTTTTCGTTAGAAATTTAGTTGAACTCTAATTAGATATTGCACTATTTAGACCAATTTCTCTTGCTTCCTGTTCTTCCAGTTTTTCGCATATCATTTATTTGTTACAATTTTCCAAACTCCACCTGTTGTAATAATTGACCTTCCATTCTTCTTTTGTATATCTGTACCCGCTTCACTGCAAGATAATTCTCATACTTTTAAATTATGGAACACCAGGTCGTCACATCACAAACAACTCATTGAGGATAGAAAACAACAAATTATTAATGACTTTAAAAATACTATGAGATTATTAGTAGATTATGTGAAACAAGGGAAAGAAACATCAAATGGCGAAAATACGTGTAAGAAGTTCTTTGCATTTCCAGAATTATCGGCTTCAATAACAGGGATAAATATTGAATTGATAAACCATTTGCAATAATATTGCAAGTAATACAATCTCAATCATCAACTGATCACAAAAGGTTTGAAACTTATACCAAAGAGAAGCCGAAATGTACCTACCTCTCTTTATACATATATCTAACTGGTATTATATTATAAACTTTTCATTCATGAATCAGAAATAATAAAAAATGTAATAGTAAGTCTCTCTAGAAAAATGACAAGATTTGATAATATTAGGGACATTCGTAATAATTTATTAATTAATTCTGACCCTGTAATTTCATACCTAAGACCTTCAACAGCTAGGTACGTCACATAAAGAAATGTTATCAGGAGCCAGAGAACTTTATGTTGAAGAAATGGAGTTGGATTTTTAAAGGTAGGTAATATTTAATTATTTTTCTTAAAAATAATATAAATATAAAAAAATGATAAATACAGAAGAAAATACATACAATAACTTTTTAAATATTTTCTATGAACATTCTTTAAGTGACGGATAGCTTGACAGTCAACGGTGAACCCAGGATCCATTTTGACAAATAATAGAACTTTATTCATACCATTCTCACAATAAGATTGTGAGTAGAGTTTGAGCTTATTATGGTCTAAAATCCTTGGCTTCTTAAAGTAGTAACTTTAATAAGTAATAAGCAACAAAAGGAGTTTGAAACGGTTTCCAATAGACCCTACATCCGCCGGGTGTGGATGAAGATTGCTCGTCCGAATCGAAGCTTGCAATTTCTTGCTATTAGATGTACCTATGTCCGTTTTTAATTATCGTAATAAGTACTCAATTTCGGCCTTTTAATGTAGCTTGCAACCATTGGTCTAAAAGGTGCTCCTAATATTTAAAATATATCCCCTTCAGTTTCCGTTTTCATCCTTCCAAAATACGAACCAAATTTACGTCGAGCGATTATTAAGAAGCAGAGAATTTTAATTTATAGACTGCACTCGCTGCATACATATGTACAAGATTAAGAAAATAGTTTTTTATTGATACATTGCTCTATTTATTTATGCGAATACAATAGGATACTTACTGAGCTTTAACAAGTATGATAATAGTTAGATAATAGTGAAACCTAGCAAGATTAGCAAGTAAAGCCTCATTTAGGATAAGTGTGCAAATTAGACGTCCACAATAGACGTACCTGTACATCAGTATTATGAATACGAAAATTTGAATAAAATAGGACATAGAGGGAAAAGTTGAGGAATGTGAACAACACTAAAAAGCTCAGGCTTTTGACTCATATTTTTTAAAGGGGTAATTTCCCTTCTAAGAATATAAAGCCATTCTCGCGAGAATGTACCTACTTACTGTACGTTCATCACTTACAATCAGACATTGGGGTGAGAAAAATTGAAAGAATATGCAAATTCATTTGCAGCAATCTACTAGAGCATTACAACCAATTGCTGTCCATGAAAACGTTTGAGATTGTTGCGTTACAACAGTTTTTATGTCCATGTTCCATCAATAGCAATCCAAACATGTTTATCGTTCTAACCGCGGAGTACAAAGATCTTATTCACTGAAATCAGACAAGTTATATAGCAACTTGTAAGGACACGATTTAGATGTTCATTTCGAACAGCTTTCCCTACTTCAACAGAAGAACACAACAACCTTTTCGTGCCAATAATGGAACATCTGGTCCTCGTTTGTCACCAGTATTGTTGCATTCCCTCGAAATATAGTTCTTCGTTGCAATCCTCGAATCTCGGAGGACAGAGCTGGCTGCTCGTGAAAGTATTCCCAACGGACCATGATCCACCTAATTGTTGGTCAATTCACCCCTTTTCTTGCGTGGGGGCGCGGCTCGTTCGCCCCTCTTCTCCAAGGACCCCGCTTCGAAAAGAGACAGGACGTGCACTATTACTCATGCATTGACGTATTTTGACAAGTCTCTCGGTGTCTCATAGTGGAGACAGTTTACCCTCCTACTGGTGCGACCATAGTTCTGAACAATTTGCTTGCAAAGAGATGGTGGGCGTGATTCCGACAATGATTAATTTTATGAGACCAGGAGTTTTTAAAAAATCGAGAAAACGATTCGTATGTATTGTAACGAGACAACTTTAAAAACTTTTTTGTAGAAAGAATTCTGCATAGATAGGCATTATTTAAAGGAAACGAATATTTCTAATAATTGATGTACACAACATTGACGCCCTGAATTAGTAAAGTTATTAGATTAGATTCTATCAAAACACATTATGGATACTCAATAATCTCATTCAATAAATTCTAGTTTTCTAAAGGAATACGGGCAAATATGTTTAGATATATACTTGTAGTAAGTTCAATTTATAGTAATTACATTAATTTCTCTGTTTTACTATAACTGGAGTGTTTTCTAAATTGTTTTAAAGATAACTGATAATGACATGAAAATCACTAACAAAAAATAACTTCAAATAACCGATTATAATATTAATATTGTACATTTCATTAATATATCATACCTATTATAAAAAGTGTACTTAATTTATAAATAACAAATGTCTCTGTAAGTAATCGCTACAGAAAACGTATCTACGCACCTACATTGACAATACCATGCATACAAATATTTCTACATCAAATGTAGAGGCGTTCGTATGTACAAAATTAAAATGTTTAAAATTTTTTCAAATGTAGATCCTCGTTTAGGATCCTTCTAGTTTTCCGATATAGTTGTGTTTGATTATAATAGAATTTTTTAAATGTTTATTTTTTATTCCTATTAATTATTCTATTCCTCATTACTTTATGCAAAGAACTACGTATAAGTTGCGCCACTTTATGATCATAGTAACTGTTAAACAGAGGGTACTTTTCTAATATCATCTTGAAATTGATATCCAGACATTTATTAATGAAAGTTTCATCCATATGATTCATTAACACTTAATTAGTACAGAAAAGTATTGTTAAATAAATAATTGTAGGATTTGTAAATGAGGCATAAGGGATTCCCTTCACAGTTGTGGTAAATAAATCCATAAAATTTTTCTTTTTTTACACATTCTGTTTTATACTGTAGTATACACCCTACTGTACACATTTCTGTGAACACACGGTTTATACCGAGTCTCAATACACGTATCCTAGGTACATACTTCCCAACACTTAGTGAACCATTCCCGACAGACCAATTGATCATTTGAGCTACAGGTGCCTGAAGATCTTGTCAGATTCTGGATAAAGTCTTCGCAAAGATCCGGGAGCTTCTTTAGTAGTCACTCCGGGATTGATGGCCTGACTTCCAAATTGAAAGAGCTCTGTTCACTGGTGATGGGACTTGCTCCTGAGATTTCTACATCGATTGTCTGTTAATCGGCTAAATTGTCCTGTTGTCTCGATATTGACTGTTAGAGAATTTCTCAGAATCTTGAGTAATAAAGACACTTTCAATCTCACGAAGCATCGAAATCATTTTAGTATCAGAATTTTAACGCAATGTAAACTTGAGGTTACTATTACTTTTTAATTGCGAATATTTTCACGCTACAATTAGTTATACTCACTGTATGGTACTATATTAACATCAGGACGTAATTAAGAATTTCCTGAATGGATATTATGTCAAGTTCTGCATGTAAGTACAACTCAATATATTTTTCATCATTTTATCATAAAATAAATTGTACGTTTCAAGTATTTTTTCCGGTTTTAACTATTTTTTTTTATTGAAGACTAACTTTACGGATTCATTTATGTAATTAACACTTTGTGGAAAAAAATATAACGATTATTCTTTTGGTAATTAATTTAGGCAAATATCGATATTTATAGGGGAAAGCGGGGTAATTCCGGCCACATAAGCAGTAAATGCTATAAAATTTGAACAAGTTACACATTTATTACTTTTTTTTTATATTAATTGATAGTTTAAAGTGTCTAGTTTGTATTAGTATTGTCGAGAAAGCATAAATTTACGTTGTAACAAAATTGAGAGCAATAACATAAAAATAGTCATTTGGCCAGAATTACCCCACTAATGATTCTTATTTACAAAAGAGATAGGAGAACTGTTAAATTAATAAAAAATGGTATTATTTTTTATTTTAAAATTAATTAGTACATATATCACAACTGTATTCTTCAAGGATATCCCATCCTGATAAGAAATCCCCCATTCTTCATGTGCCCATTGACCACATACTGTGCCGGGAATCACATTTCATCACCTTTTCCGAATTCTTTGCAAAAAGAACAAATATCGTGCTCTACTTTTTCGTCACAAATATCTGAATTGTACCTCATACAGCACACTTCGTTGCAGAAAGGTTGCAGTTACGTTGCGGTGCAAGATTGATACATTGCAGGCAATATTTCTGAGATGTTACAGCAATCTTCCTATGTCCGCCCCTGCATGTTGCAGAGATGTTATAGGCAATTCTTCGGCAACGTTTCGGAGATTTTTACAGCAATTGTCCCGCAACGTCTCGGAAATTTTATGCTAATTGTCCCGCAATGTTCCGGAAATTTTCTAGAAATGGTCATGATTAAGGAAATTAATTAAATTAGAATAAATACTGACAATTAAGTATTCATATATTTTTTCTATACAAGACGACAACAAGAACAATAATAATAACTAAAAAATAATAATAATATTGGCTCTGGTGGAACTTCCCAAGCCCGCGATGTGAAGCTCCAGGCGTTGTGTGATGTCACTCACATGCGGCGCGACAGGTTGCAAAGTCAAAGCACGTAAGAAAGCACAAGCGTAAATAGTTAGAGCGTGATTATTTATTAATTGCTTGTAAATAATAAAAATGGTTAGAACGTGTGTGTCTGTGGCGCAGGAGACCTGAGTGAATTTAATGAAGATTTGACATATCACGGGTAAGTAGAACCCATGTATATACTATTTGTAGGTTAAGTCGAACTTCGTAAAAAGAAATATTTTGGTTTGTTTCATATAGATTTCCGTTGGTTACAAAACATGGGTTTGGGCCAGAATTTCGTACATTCAAACAACGCCTTATTGTGTTATAATCATTTTGAAAAACACCGTTGAAAAACTCTGGTGGATTTTCTCAAACCCGCGTATGTGGAGTTCCAGGCTCTTCTGCCCTCTTTACCTAAAATGTACTGCATGCAGCATGTAATGAACCTGGAATAATACATGCATTTATTTTACAATTTTACAATTTTAAGTGTGATAATGCTGATTAGCTTAAGTGTGATTAGCTGAAATGTGATAAATAATAAATTTTCTTACTCATTGCTAGTTTTGCCATATGTTTGAATGTACTCAATGATTGTTTTTGCTATTTTCCGTACCAACTATATTTCTCTGCCACAGAATCCTCTATTAATTTATTTAATATCATCAACGCCATTATCACAATATTGTTTCCTCAGCTCCTCTTTAGTAAATGAATCTATAAAAGGTCATTAATAAATTATTTTAGTCATGAAAAATGGCTTCATCAAAAACAGCATCCATGTAACGCCAATCACAGGGTGCATTGAAGCGAAGCAATAAAAAGATAACAATCGCCATTACTTTAAATAATTGAGTGGAAAGTGAAATGAAAGTTACACAGTATATGCATGTTTACAAGGGAACTGTGAAAAGTAAAAGCTTGTAGCACAGAAAGCAAAGACATATATGTATTACAAATAATTAAACAATTGCAGTTGGATAACCCTTTAGCGCCCAGTGTGACGTATAGTCACATCATTTTCAGACGTATAAAGAAAATCGATAGCCGAAATTTTTGGGTCCCGAAACGGTTCAGTTCTCTAAATGGGTCCGGGATGCAAGCCACTGATGCGTTTACCGCTGTAAATAATGTTTACTGTAACCATAGAAACGTTTCTGGCGAATGCATGTTAGACATTTTTCGATAACCTGAAACGTGGCTCTTGTTTTCCTTAAACAGTTGAGAGTAAAATTATTTTTTTTTACATTTTATTTAGTAGATTTTATTACGCTAGATACGTGTAAATTAATTGTTATACTATAAGAATAATGCTTGTAAAGTTTGACTTATGAAAAAAAATCGCTTTTTTAATCCGTACAGGCCCAGTTTGTCGTATACGTCACATCGAGAAAATCATATTTCGACTGGCTTTTTTGAGAAAACAACGATGAACTGTGTGTATTGGGACCATTTTTCAGTTAACTAATCGCAAGAAATCATTTTTTTCCGCGGAGAAAAGTGTCTGGCCCTTAAAGGGTTAATACGCATCAAATATGTTATACTAGTTACTTTAACTTAAAAATAAGCTCCTTAATTTGAATAATTCATATCTATTACTTGCGAAAGATCTGTTTCTTTCCTGTCATTATATAGCGTGACAGAAAACATAAGAACATTTATATTGTGCAAATATAGTAGGGATGCTTGCAGGGAGAAGACAGCCTTTAGAAGTGCCTTCTTGGAAACAGTGTCTTTCAGAATGATTATAACACAATAAGGCGTTGTTTGAATGTACGAAATTCTGGCGCAGACCCATGTTCTATAACCAACGGAAATCTAAGGTAAATGTCCCAGAGGTGAAACAGTTAAGGAAGCAGTTGAGATAATTGCAATTTCTGTTATATTTAAATAGTATAAAATTATAACTAAATATAATTATTCGAAAGCGTAAAATTTCTACATTCAGATAATGTAACAAGAATCTACATTTGTTAACGGAAAAGTTTTAAATTAATTAAAACATGAAACTGTTCTAATGGCCCAGTAATTAAATGAAATTCGTAGCGTGTCCCAGTCATTAATTATCACGGGTTGAAACGGTTCAGAAAATAACTGTTTCAAACTGTTATATATCGGTTCTGACTGAAACAGTTATGAAAAACCGATATTCTGAATAACTGTTATAAGGAACCGAAATTTCTGGCTATATCGATTTCGCTTACGGTTCTGCAGAACCGATATTATATCTGTAAGAAATGTTTTTCTCACGATCGGTAACAAATACGCGCAGTGTATATTATCGGTATCACACTAGACTGTATTTCACAAATGTAGTAGCGAGTCGTACAAAAGACCGCGGAGGGCTTCCGAATGGCGACCAGTGTGTCCTGAAGACCGTACAAGAGTGGCTGCGTCCTGGCGGCGAGGGCATAGCGTCTCTCCCGTGACGCTTCCTCTGGGCCTGGGTTTTCCCCAAGTTCTCCCGCGCGAACGGTCTTACATATCGGTTCCGTAACGGTTATATAACAGTAATGTATCCTATCGGTTACGCATAGGGTATGCGTAGCACGTTCCAAAATATGTACGATCAATATCACATTTTTTTAATGGAAATTCGATTTGTTTATAAGTCTTTTTATCGCTGGGCCTCACTATCTGGTGTCTCTCTTTTTAAAACTCCATCAATGCAGGAAAAGCCGAAATGAAAGACAGCATCTGTAAATTAAGTATTGAAAAGAGAGATTCTAGATAGAGAAGCTCAGCGATGAAGGATCTTATAAACAAACGCGAAGAGCGATTCTCTGACAATCAGTCCCATAACGAGAGTTTACTGTATAACCGATATATAACCGTTAAGGAACCGATATAATATCGGTTCTGTGGAACCGAAACTGATATAGGCCAGAACCGTTTTCACCCGTAACTGTTTCAAGATTATTTCGGTTCTTATAACTGTTTCGAGAACCGAAACCGATATCATAACTGTTTTCAACCCCTGTTAATTATCAGTGTCCCAATTATTGAATATATATTTAATTTAACTATTTCTATCAGTTACTGAAAATAAATCAATATGGTAATATTTTGGAGTAATCAAAACATTTTATTTATAATACATTTGTGTTAAATCTTCGATATGACTTTATGTCTGAAAAATTAAGGATAAGTTAAAAAAATGATTAAAAGTATATTATAAAATTTTAGGATATGCTAATATTATGACAAGTTTATGATTAATTATCCTAATAATTCTTAAACAGTATTATATTTTCGTTTAGTTATTATTAACGTAAATATATAGGATGTAAAAAAATACTTTGGTACAATAAATGTTATTAATTTTAAAACTTCACTGAGTACTGACGTCTGTACCAGTGTTTATATAACCATTAAACACGCGTTTAATAACTGGTCCGTGTCATGTTATCGTGTACTATTGGATAAACGCAACAATTTCAATATTAAGAACAAAAAATTATTAAGAGATCCAATTAATTTTCAATTCTTCAATATATAAGAAATCCAAAACAACTGCACTACTTAAAAAATCATAAAATAATAATTAATTACAACCTTAACAAAAATATTCTCTCGCTTGCTTGAGCCCATTAGGTAAGAACCGAGATTGAAACTGTTGAAGCTTTACTGTACAATACAGTATTGTCTCGTTAGTGGCTGGCTGGTGGCACAGACGAGGTATGGTGGTACCTCGTCTGTGCTGGTGGGGACCGGCCGCGGCGTTGAGCCCTCAGCGTGAACAGAGCCCTAAGGCTAAGGTCACACGAGCGTTGTTTTGACGTCCATCAAAATCAACGTCCGTCGCGACGGACGTCGTGGACCCAGTCACACGAGCGTGGACTTTATCGTCCGTAACTGAGAAAAGTCTCTCGCATCAGTCGACGATAGGTATCCAGACAAACGGGATGAACGATACGGAAGTCGCGATTTTTATTTATACTGTATTGCGAATACAAAAAAAGAAAACGGAAAACAAGAAAATATTGGGTATACCCAATAAACAATACGCGATTATTAGAAGGCGCATTTTATACACTGTATAGCCAGCTACGCAGTGATGAAACGAAATTTGTCAACTATTTCCGCATGTCCCGGTCATCGTTTGATGAATTACTAAATAAAATAAAACAAAACATAGTACGACGAGACACTAATATGAGACCTGCAATACCACCAGAGAATAGGAAAAATATTGTTTTTATTAATATAAACAAACGCATTAAAAGAAAGTATTACATTGAAGATAAATAAAGAAATAGTAATTTTCATAATACACACAAAAACCTTATTCTTACTACGAAATAATATGTTAATATAATAATATTAATAATAAAAAGAATAATGTATTGCAGTAAATATATAATATAATAAGAATAGTTAATACTGTGACTCGTTTGACGATGCATTATGGTTACGGTAAGAAATTTCCAAATCATGTTTCTCTCATGTCTGTGAAGACGATGGGAAAGGGTAGTGTAAGTTTTCGTAATGTGACTCATAAGCTGGATAAGGTGACTCAGAAGAGAGACGTGGTTCATAAGGTACTACAGTAGATGTGTTAACAAAATTATGCTGTCTGGGTGATGGAATATCTGCTATCCCGGGTCTCGTATATGTAGGTGAAATAGAAGGTTTTTTAATATTTTGCAGTAAGTGCATCATTTCAATTCGAAACTGCATTTTTTCTTCGTGTCGATTTGTAAAATGCCATATCTTCGCCGTCGTCATTCGTTTTCTGTTGTCGTGATTCTGAGAAGTTAGCAAGCTTTTCTTCCAAATTAATTTTTTGTTTTTTTTTCGTGGAGGGTTTTTCAAATTACTAGTACTTTCAGTTTCAACGATAGTTGTTTCAGTTATTTCTAAGTCGTTATCTACACTTTGTATACATTGTCCGGAGTCAGTGTGTTCGCGCTCGTCAACTTCCACGACATCTATGCTACTAGTGGTGGGTCGTGATTCTCGACACTTGTTTAAAAATGTCAATTGCTTTTCATAAACATATTTTTTTGCACCAGAGCCTGATGTATTCTGTTCATTCTGTTTTCCTAGTGTACGAGTATAATTGTCTCGAATACGCCTTCATTTGGAAATGATTTCCTGTACTACAAAAAACAATTCACCATAATGTATATCCAATAATCCAATCGAATAGGTATTCGTAAGTTAATATTTTAATTCTTTTCTGCACATTGCTTTCAGGTACAAATAACCTACACGCTTTACACTACCAATATCGAATAGGTCGATCTACTCTGTCTAACATTATACGATCAACGTGTATACAAATTTGGGAAGTATTGCATAAAGAATGCATACCAACACCAAACGAAGAAAAATGGATAGAAATAGCAAACGGTTTTCAAGAACGAGCAAATTTCCCACATTGTCTGGGAGCTATTGACGGCAAACATATAAGAATAGTTAAACCTGGAGGAAGTGCTTCTTTACATTATAATTATAAAAATTATTTTTCTATAATTCTACTTGCAGTAGCGGATTCTAAGTACCGTTTCACATACGCTGACGTGGGATCTTTTGGAAAAGATTCAGATTCTACAATATATAGGAAGTCCTCCTTATGGCAGGGATTACAGAACAATTCTCTTGGTATCCCTCCATCAAGTACAATACCAGGAGTTTCTGTGCGCTTGCCATATGCATTTGTAGGTGATGAAGCCTTCGGGTTATCATCGAATATGCTTAGACCGTATGCAGGTAAATATTTGCCAAAAGAAAAACAAATATTCAACTACAGACTGTCACGCGCTAGGAGATATGTAGAATGCACTTTTGGAATTCTCTCAAATAAGTGGAGAATATTCCATCGACCTATTGGTGTTGGTATAGAATTTGTGGTGGATATTGTGAAATGTTGATACGTTCTACACAATTTTGTCCGTGACCGAGATGGATACAAATTCGAGGATATTTTAACAGTGAACGGATTCGACGATACTGATGTTATAGATGAAAACGTGCATGCTAATAGATCTAATACCACATATAGAGACGCATTAACTAAATATTTTGTGAGCGATATTGGACAATTATCATGGCAAAATGAAAAAATTTAATCACTTTGTGTTCATTGTATACTTATAAAACAAGTGACAAATTTTATAAACCATATAACTCGTTATTTTTTACTTACTAATAACCTTTTTCTCCGTGTCGGTTTTCTCTTCACATTTATGATTTACTGCAGCCGCAACATTTGACCACATTTCGTTTTTTTTTTAATTTATCTTTATATTCAGAATCGGAAACATCCCATAGAATGGGTCGTTTCTGAATTTCCGATAATAGAATGTCAATATCCATAATGTATGCATAAAATAAAATTCACTGACAACGGACGACACTCAACGCTCGTGTGGTCGGTTCCGTAGGAATACATACACTGCAACGCCGTCCGTGCCGAGTAGTCGACGTTTGTCGTCCGTTGCACGGACTTTAAATTTGATGTGCGGCGCTCGTGTGGCTGGTACTACGTATTATAATGTTACGCTACGTCGTCAGTCACGTCGTCCGTCGCGCCAACAATGAAAATACAATTTTGCGCCTCTTGTCAAATTTACGTTGCCTAATTTTGCAGAGTAAAGTTATAAATAATCTCAAATAAATGTATTATAATAAAGAGCGCAATTAGACAAGTTCGCCTAGGACAGGCATGCACAGGACCCCCAATCCTGGGCGCGAGCGCATATTCGAGCTCAGGCTGAGCTCGAACTCGAGCTCCGAGCTCGTTCAAGGACAAGCGAGTCCGCCAACGGAGTGGGGAGCGGCTGGAGTAGTGGGAGCGTCGCAGGCTACCGCAGGGTTTCCAGAGTTTGACTCTCTGAAAATAAGGCACATTTTGGGGAGTTTTTAAAAGAAAAGTATTGAGTATTACAATTCCAATCTCTGTACTTTTATTAATTGAAATTTGAAAAATGTGTTCAAATTTTTGTAGGCAATAATAATAATTTGGTTCAAAGTTGTAATGGTAGTAGTAAGAGCGGTTTGAAAAAAGAGTTTGTTGCTAGCGAACATGATTTTGGCTGTCGTAATCATCTGAAACAAAAAAACGTACAATTTTTCTTAATCTATATGAGTATGATCATCGTATGAACTTTAGTTCATGTTGAATGAATAATATTGAAAAGCACAAAAATGGTTGTATTTCAAATGAAAACATTAATTTTTGAAAAAGCATTTGTTAGTTTTTTGTGTTGCAAAATTGAATTTTTGCAAATAATTACTTCATTCTAGTTCTAACGACAACCACACGCATATAGATTAAGAAAAATTTTCCGCTTTTTGTTCCTGATTACTACGACACCCAGAATCATTTTCGCCAGCAACAAACTTTTTTAAACCCTTCTTACTGCTATCATTATAACTTTGAACAAACTTATTGCATACAAAAATTTAAACATTTTTCAAATCTCAATTAACCCTCCATATCCTGTGCCTGAGTAAATTTTAACCCACCGCTTGAGATCGCTAACGCACACAGTGACGGAGCTGTGTATGTCTGTCACGGCCAAACGATCATTTAGCTGTCGTGGGTGTCATAAAAGCATAAACTGGACCTTTCCGGTGATCGTGTTGGGGCAACAATAGGAAGCTCGAGACAATACCATATTTTCCTTGGGGAAAACAAAATAAGGCCTTGCAGTCACAGAGTTCCACACCACGAGATCTTATCGGTATAAGATCGGTAGGAGTGGGGGATGAGCATACCACGGTCGAGCTCGAGGGCGCACTGACTGCCCTAGGACATAAAAAAGACTTGAACCGGGTCTGCGTCAAGATTTTGCGAAGCGGTTCCCGTGCTCACCGTAAGCGCTTGCAACCATCGCACACGCCCGTCGCGCACGCAAAGGATAGAGTGTCAGGCGTCCGAAAGACGGAGCGAGACAAAACATCAATGCGTCGTCTGTCTCGTACCGTCCTCGCTCGCTTTCGGTGGCTCTCGCTCGCTCTCGTTCCATCTCGCTCTCGCCTTCGCCGCACAAGAGTGAGACGGAAGTGGTGGGGATAGCGAAAAGCCCACATCGTATACACCAAACCGAGCCGCTAACGAGACAATACTGTAATATTTTTGCTTGATATGACTATTCAGTTATATAAGCTTATAATTGTATCTATATAAAGCTAATACATTTTGTAATTATATTTCGAACAGTTTAAACGTTGCAAATTAGTAAAACTGTTATTATTAATAAAATTTCTTCTCAATTTTTAATTATTGGGCCATGTTTAAGTACTTGGTCATTTACCTTGGGTGCGTTCAGCCGACACAACCGGTGAGCAACCGCTGAGTGATTTCACTAGATTTTACTCGCGTCGACCAATGAACGAGCATGTTCAGAGTAAAATCTAGTGAGATCACACATCGGTTACTCACCGGTTGTGTCGGCTGAACGCACCCCTTATATGAAACAAACCAAAATATTTATTTTTACGAAGTTCGATTTAACCTACAAATAGTATATGCACGAGTTCTACTTACCCGTGATATGTCAAATCTTCATTAAATTCGCTCAGGTCTCCTGCGCCACAAAACACACACGTTCTAACCATTTTTATTATTTACAAGCAATTAATAAGTAATCACGCTCTAACCATTTACGCTTGTGCTTTCTTACGTGCTTTGGCTTTGCAACCTGTCGCGCCGCATGTGAGTGACATCACACAATGCCTGGAGCTTCACCTCGCGGGCTTGGGAAGTTCCACCAGAGCCAATATTATTATTATTTTTATTGTTATTATTATTGTTCTTGTTGTCGTCTTGTACAGAAGAAATATATGAATATTTAATTGTTAGTATTTATTCTAATATAATTAATTCCCTTACATTTTTTATCCTTTCTGTAATATCACACAAATTTTGCCGAAACATCATTGCTGTAGAATCTCTGAAAAGTTATGGGACTATTGCTGTAAAATCTGCGAGCAGTTATGGGATTATTGCTGTAAAATCTGCGAACAGTTACGAGACTATTGCTGTAAAATCTCCGGGACGTTGCGTGACAATTGCTAAAAAATCTTCGAAACGTTGCGGGACAATTGCTGTAAAATCTCCGAAACGTTGCGGGACAATAAATTGCTGCAAAATCTCCGAAACGTTGCGGGACAATTGCTGTAAAATCTCCGAAACGTTGCGGGACAATTGCTGTAAAATCTCCGAAACGTTGCGGGACAATTGCTGTAAAATCTCCGAAACTTTGCGGGACAATTGCTATAAAATCTCCGAAACGTTGCGAGGCTATTGCTGTAAAATCTCCGAAACGTTGCGGGACAATTGCTGTAAAATCTCCGAAACGTTGCGGGACAATTGCTGATACGTTGCAGGAGTTACATTGCACCACAACATTGCTGAAATGTTGCAGGAATCTTCCTATGTCCGCCCCTGTGCAACATTGCACTGCAACGTAACTGCAACCTTCCTGCAACCTTACTGCAACGGAGTGTGCTGTATGGGACGTGGCACCCACACCAGAAAAAAAGCAATGTTAAAAGCTGGCTGGAATTACCCTTCACTTTTGACCGGTATTACCCCACACCTCATGTTCAGATATTTGAAGTAATACACTGAATTGAATTTACATATCACCAAAAACAAAATGTGAGTTTGAAAGTAGAAACATTCCTCTATTTAATGAGATTAATATTAGTAATTCATATCTATTCCATGTACTAACTTACCTTGCTTAACAATCGACCACTGTTATTAGATTACGGTGCGAAATGAACACTCCCAGATTTGTTTGAAACCAAAGACTGCTATCGTCATGGAAACCATGAGTATTAGCTCGCCGCTTCATTGATAACTGATAGTACCATATAGAGTCAAGTTACACGGTTTTATTCAAAGTAATAGAAGGGGCCCGAATGACCCGTTGACCGGAATTACCCCGCTTTCCCCTACCTACGTATAAAAAAATGCAAAGTGGAATATAAAATGTTGCTGTTTTCGCTATAAACATGTGTCGGGTCAACTAATAATAAATATAATTATGATATTTTAATGAGAATTTTTTATATCCAGTTTTTTGTTCTTAAACATCTTTTAACTATGATTTAAAGTTCTGAAATTACTATGATATATTAATATGAAACTAGTAATTGTTAAAATTCCCCAAATTAGAATTAAATTGCAACTAATACTATACATACTAATTAAGTCTTCAAATACATAATTTGTTGTCATTCATAAAACTTATAAATTCAATGATATACATATGTACCTTCGATTAACCGATGCTTCCTGTGTTATTTCTTTTCGTCGCTTGATTAATCTATAAGTTTCAGAAAAACAAAAGTTGTAAGTACGTACAGCGTACGTACTTACGAAAATTTTTATACGTTAAAAATTAAATAATAATGTGGTCTCTCACAAAATCAATATTGAAAGAGAACCTATAACAAAAATGTATTGGACTCTTGCTATTTAAACTGGTACAGCCACTAGGGCGTTACGATCACGGCAATCCTCCTATAATCCACTTGCTTAATATTCACTCGCTTGAATTCAGGAGAAATGTTGCAGACCTGCTTTTCGTTCTTAAAATGATCAATGATACTCCAAATAATCTGTCTTTTAAATAACTTGTATTTTAATGCTCCTTGCCATACAATGTATATAACATAAAATTAGAACTCGAAATTATACATATTACCTCGAACGCTCATTTTAAAATAATATCATAAACAATAAATAACCTAATTTAAAAAAAAGTAAACTATTAAAAATCTGAAAGAAACAAAAATTAAAGACAATACAGCAATTAAAATAAATCCTACAAAATTTTTTCTGCATCATTCAAACCAAGAGCCAGAATCAATTAGACAGAATCTCTAACCTTGCTAATGCATATTGTGCGAAGCTAGACTTCTTTTTGAGTTCAACCTAAGGCTGTTCGAGTACTCGAATATTCGAGTAGCTTGAAATTCGAACCGAGCCGAGCCGAGTACTCGAAAAAAGCGAGCGGCTCGAAAGAACCGAGTAGCTCGAAGAAAACCGAGAACTGGAATTTTTTCGAACCCTTTCGGCTCGCTTAGTTCTCTTCGGGCCGCTCGAAAAAATTCGAGTTCTTGGTTTTCTTCGAGCTACTCGGTTCTTTCCAGCCGCTTGATTTTTCCGAGTACCTACTTGAACAGCTTTAGTCCTGAGACCAACACTCTCGATTTAATTATTTTCCATAAGGGCGCACTTAACAAACAGTTTTTATACCTCATTTTATGTATTAGAAATTGTTTTTTGATTTCTTTAAATATTAGGAATAATAAATGTACCTATAAACTAGTTGTGAATTCAAAATATTCCCTCCACCTTTCTTTTAAAGTCGGTATATGAGCAGTGTAGGAATGAACATCACTGAATCTCCAAGAAAGATTAAACTACTTGACGTAGTCACGTATTTATTAATTAATGAAACGTCTTCAAAGAAAATGACGACTGTGACCTGTGACCGTAGTTTGGCGCGCGGAAGGGACTGGAAAGGGTAGTCCGGCAGAGTTCGCCCTTACTACCGGGGCGGCACTATGAACTATTTAGTGTGAACGCTCAAAAGTGTTTGTCATTTTCTATAGGACCTTATTTTATACTTGAAAAGAAGGGAGGACCCCACAAAATATATCCATGGGTAGCTAGATGGCTGCTGTAAATCAATTTGGTAAAATAAAAAAATGTTGACAAAATGTTCAGTTCGTCCTTACCTTCAACGCCTTATATATAAAACGCATATGTGTAATTTCTACATTTGAATAAAAGGCTCATGTTGACACAAAAATTATAATAACACTCACTCAAGTATAAATCTTAATATTTAATATGTTGATATTATTTCTAATACAGATAGAATGATAAAACTAAAGACAGAAGAATTCACTGATAAGCAAATATGTAAACACTTTACTCAAAAAATATTATTCGTAAACAGTTGAATTTTTATTTTAATTGACTAACCATATGTGCTAAAAATATCAAAAGGAAGAAAACAAAAAAGATGGGAAGAAACATCAAAAGGTGTCTCTGTAATAGTAATAAGAAACAAATCCTATTTATATTCTTTCGCAACGGGCGTAATCATTTAATATTAGTGACGAGTTAACTCGTCCCCGACGGTTAACAAGTTAATAAAACATTTTTACTCTTCTCAGACAGTTCTATGCATTCCTAAAGTTTTTGACTCCTTTTTTCAAACGCACTTTATAGATAATATTTTCCCGCTTAGATATTGTGAATGAAGTAGTATGTTTATCCATTCACTAATAATAACGATAAGAATATAAGTTAAGTAGGTAGGTATATAAACACTATTTCGATTAGATAAATACTGTACAAAGTTTCTCAAAAGCTTCGTGCCATTGGAACTTGATTGAAAAGAAAATAATAATAATATTTTGTGTGCATTAGACGCACAAAACATTGGACGAATACGTAGTTTTTTAACGGTTCCCATCATTTTATCATTTTATCACTGTCAAAGGGTCTACCGAACTACTATTAATTGCATCGTGTCTCCATATTCACTGTGGCTTAGTATGCTTCATAAGCGTTCTGAATTCATATCCCAGGGGATTTAATCCTTCGCAGCTATTGCCTGTTTACAGGGAGCGCAGGGTGCCGTGGAAGGATAGCACATGTCGTGATTGTAGTTTATGGGGAGCTGATTGCAGGAGCGTGGGACGGTTGCAAGATTGTGGATGGTTTCAGTTGCGAGCCACCATCGCCATTCACTGGTGTACTTACGTATCCACCGCAGTGTCAGTGTTTCGTTTCGTAATCATTAAGATATGCATTATCCCTCTAATGACGAACAGCACTGTGCAAAAGCGTGTCCGATTGTCGACTCCGCGCTTCGTTCTTGCTTCTTCGAGGGGGCACATAAATTTCACGTAAAATGCCTCTCCCACCACTTCCTTCAGTCTCGGCTGATTAAAGTGAAACCGTGTTGCATCGGCCCTTTTGAATTAATTGGTTCAGTGCCTTCCCTAATTTTTATTCCATTCTCCTTTACTTCCTTTTCTATGTAATACGCAATTGTTCTCCATTGCCTGTAGTGATTGTGGAATCCAGTCGTTCTGGTTGAAAGTCTGAATCGTGAACACTTATCTGCGTATATATAAATAATAATTATATTTCTTATTTATTCAATATAATATGCGGGTATGACCCTATTGGAATACAAATAAAAGAAAAAACAAGAAAAATAGTACGAATATAGAAATAGCTAACGCAGAGATATATAAACAATAGAAACAATGAAAAAGAAAAACTAGTAAAAAGTACAAGAAATAGAATAAATATTTAGATACATGAACCCTGAATATTAAAAATGCATAGTGACAATTGCCATAAACCGAACCTGGCTCGGCTCGGTCCGAATTTCAAGCTACTCGAGTATTCGAGTGCTCAAACAGCCCTACTCAGGATCCATGTTAACCTTGTTAACCGGCACATTTTCCGATCCAAAATGCTCCTTAGCTGTCTAGTGATAAATCAGGAAAACGAGTTAACTCCTCTTAACTGCCCATGGCAGATATGAATATCCTTTAAAAAATTAAATTCCGACAAAATAATTTTCTTTGCCAAATTCTTTACCACTACGTTGTATGTCATTGAAAACCATAAAACTTTGTATTTACCTCTTTCTTCGATTCCTTTTATGTCTTTTCCACTGTTAAATCTATTTTATTGTCAAGACAAAAGATGGTCGTGTCAGATTTTTCTTTAACTTTCAAGTTATCAAACTCCCCTTGTCAGTAAGGAAAGTCAGCAAATGTATGTATGCCGAAATTCAAAAATTAAAATGAAATTAATTTCTTGTTGTTATAAATATTAATAATCGTTGGAATTATGGAATAATGATGGTGAAATGAAATCTTCAGTTTTGACCAAATAAAACGTACCGAAGTAGTGGTCATTCTATTTAACGATATGAAAATTCTTTGTCCCCGTTACTTTAGCTTATTTATTTGAAATTGGAAATTGAAATTATAATAATTAGAATTTTTTAAACATCTTCTTGGAATTGGAATTGAGAAATATGAATAAATATTCTATACATATAATATCGCAACCTAATGTTGTATTTGGGTCATTCCACGCGAAGTCGGACACTTTTCGGAGTAACATTTCGGATTTTGGTGCAACTTGGATATGTTGTAGTCTTTAGGGGTATATATACATATCTCAAAGGATTTTTCGAAATGTCAAAAATTGTGGGTGTTACAGCTCTTTGAAATATAGTGTTTACTATTTTTCCAAAAATTATAACTCTGGAACTAATAAACTGATAAAAATGACCTTCCGGGTGCTTACAGTGGAGATATAAGAGTACCTAATAAAAATTATTTCACTTAATAAAAACGAATATTTGACCATTTATTTAGCAATTGTTCTTAACAAATGCAATTTTATAGTTGAAGGCACCTTTTTAAAAATTTGGAAAAAATAGGAAGATAAAGCCCAGTTTTTCCTCTTTACGGACACGTTTCGAAAGGCGTGGACGTTTTAAAATTGGCCAAATGAAAATTAATTGAATGTAACGCTGCGTCAAATCACACCGGCTCGATTGGTCGCTCGGGCCGTGCGGTACTCGCAGCGGCTAAGCGGCTATACCTGCTACTTTTATATAGGGTATTAATGAGGACCGCTGCAAGGTTTAATACCGTTAATAGTTACTGGAAACTCACTCTCTGTCGATGGCACTTATTGTTTGAAACATTTAAGTTGCCATTGTTCAATGGAAACCAGTGAGTATTCTTCCATCGGGAGAGGATGGGATGTGATGGGATTATGTTAAAGGATAATAATTATTTTTTCGTATTTTTGAGCGTCTTTTGTTGTTTTAGACTTTAGCTTTTAAATAAGACACTGTATCCGTTGGTATAAATGAATGAAAGTTTCGCGTTCCAGAAATTGTTTTTGCAATCTATTGAGCAATAGAACAATATCAAAAACATTCACGATTATTACTAGAGAGACGTGGATTTGCAAAAACAATTTCTGGAACGCGAAACTTTCATTCATTTATACCAACGGATACAGTTTCTCATTTAAAAGCTAAAGTCTATTCATACAGTGACAAATCAAAAGTTGTAGCAATTATCAAATAAGTAATTACATAACCGGTCATTTATTCCAAAAGACGCTCAAAAATACGATAAAATATTTATCCTTTAACATAATCCCATCACATCCCATCCTCTCCCGATGGAAGAATACTCACCACCTTCTCGTGGTTTCCATTGAACAATGGCAACTTAAATGTTTCAAACAATAAGTGCCATCGGCAGAGAGTGAGTTTCCAGTAACTATTAACGGTATTAAACCTTGCAGCGGTCCTCATTAATACCCTATATAAAAGTAGCAGGTATAGCCGCTTGGCCGCTGCGAGTACCGCACGGCCCGAGCGACCAGTCGAGCCGGTGTGATTTGACGCAGCGTTACATTCAATTAATTTTCATTTGGCCAATTTTAAAACGTCCACGCCTTTCGAAACGTGTCCGTAAAGAGGAAAAACTGGGCTTTATGTTCCTATTTTTTCCAAATTTTTAAAAAGGTGCCTTCAACTATAAAATTGCATTTGTTAAGAACAATTGATAAATAAATGGTCAAATATTCGTTTTTATTAAGTGAAATAATTTTTATTAGGTACTCTTATATCTCCACTGTAAGCACCCGAAAGGTCATTTTTATCAGTTTATTGGTTCCAGAGTTATAATTTTTGGAAAAATAGTAAACACTATATTTCAAAGAGCTGTAACATCCACAATTTTTGACATTTCGAAAAATCCATTGAGATATGTATATATACCCCTAAAGACTACAACATATCCAAGTTGCACCAAAATCCGAAATGTTACTCCGAAAAGTGTCCGACTTCGCGTGGAATGACCCATTTATCAGTTCTTGAAGAATCGAAATTATTAAACACATTAGGGGAGACCAGGGATCCGAACCGCCTAGTAACCCTAACCCATACCCGGTTAACCGAGGAAGATTTCTGTAACCCATACTAACCGTGAGGGAACGGTACTTAAATTCTAGAAGAATCCAAAGTAACCCGGTTAACCTGCAACGAGCTGATTACTAGTGAAATAAGACAGTCTTATCTAGACTAGACAGTCACTTAAGGCAAGTCAGTGATATGTGAATCTAATACGGGCAATACATATTCAGATCAAAAACACAATGTTTAAAATATACGAGTATATAATCCATGGAGGATTGATTAATTTTCGAGGGTTGTTAGAAACCAAATTTATACTTTATTTGTTAAACTTCAAGAATTACTCAGCACCAATATCTCTTAGCATCAATATCTTGTACAGCCGTGTTCACGTTTCGCCTTATAGCTTCAAATGTTTAATATTTTCTAACATTCGAATATTTCCCGTCATCTGGTCGACAGTCGGTCTCGTCCGTGCGGCAAGTACTACCGAAGCACTGAACAACCAGGTCGTAAACTGTCACCGTCGTGGCGGTGTGATATTTTGGACAAAAATCGGCCGACGGCGCAAATCGTGACCTAATTCAATAATTTTTTTTTAAATACTCGTAAAGGACTCAACAATAACGGACCACTGCATTAAAAACCATATCTGTTGGTCTAATCGATAAAAAACACTATTTAGCATAACATAACATAAAAACATAAATTATGCAGACTAAAGATACTACAAATTAATTTTTTGTCAATTTAATATTAGTTGTAAAATAAAAAATTTACTTTACATTTACAAAATTTATGTTTTAAATACACTGTATAGCTGATTTAAATCTTATATTTTTAAATTATATTTCAATTTGATTTGTCTGTTTTAATTTGTAATATATAAATTTAAAAATAATTTTTTAATAATTGTAATTCGGAGTAATTAGAATTTAATATTTTGTGCTAACTAATTTTATAAGATAATTTCAAAATATAAGATTTAAATCAGCTATACACTTTATTTAAAACATAAATTTTGTAAATTTAAAGTAAATTTTTTATTTTATAGCGAATATTAAATTTACAAAAATTACTTTGTAATATCTTTAATCTGCAAAATTGATTTATTTATGTTTTTATGTTATGTTATGCTAAATAGTATTTTCTATAAATTAGACCAACAGATACTGGTTTTATTGCAGTTCTCCGTTATTGTTGAGTCCTTTACGAGTATCTTAAAAAAAGTATTTAAATCGGTCAAGATTTGCGCTGTCGAGCAATTTTTGTCCAAAATATTACACTGTGTGTCGGCAAACGCTCGCGAATTAGGTGTGGCCAAGTTAATCTTTGACTTCGCATATTTATTACTTTCGCGTGCATGCATGACCCTACTATTTTAACTGCAGTACTTACAATACCGAAGATTCTAGGGCCTAGAATATTAGCTTTGTATCGCGATGTTCTTAACCAGAGTTTCGTATCAATCAATTGAAAAATAAATGGATTGGCCAACTAGTAAGTAGTTATAATTAATGAATTGTGCATGATTGTAATGACGTCTAGTTTAATTGCACTTAAAAACTGAATTGCCAATAAGTATTGCAGTTAAAATGCGTGCCTGACCGTGTTAACACCTGACACCCTTCAGAAGCGAGCGCTCGACAGCTGAGAAACACGGAGCCATAAGAGACATAGATAGCACAAGCCATTAAGAACGGAAAAATGTGAAATCAGATTCTTCATCGAATCTGCACGAAAGTGATATCAATCGTCTCCTTCTGTTTTCCCGATGAAAATGATACCAAACCTGACATAATTTGAACTTTAATTAACGATATTAGGCATAAAATTAATTTGCAAGATTGAAAGCCCGTTTCGTTAAAAGTAGTCCGATTTAAATATTTTTTCTTGTCAATTTAATCGGGAGAATGCAAGGAATCCATTGGTGTTACTTTCATATTGATACGACGAAAAATAAAGAAATTCCGTTTCTGTATAATCGATGACACATCGCCGAGTAACTCCGCGCTGCAGTGTATAAGGGTGAACGATAGAATGTCGCTCGGCTCGAGAAGTCGGCGGCTTCGATCAAAGGCTCTCGAGGCTCACCCAAAGTTATTTTAACTTCGAATAACTTTTGAAATAAAAGACGCCTGAAACGTAGAAAATGATTTCAAGCTTAAAATGAATTCCCGTCGAATAAAAAAATCATGCGTAGCCGTCGAATGAATCCCGTCGAATAAAAAAGTTATTTTGAGGCGCTTCGAATAAAAATTACCCAAAGTTATTTTTATTCGACGACTCTCGAATAAAATTTTTGTCTTTTATTCGAAATCAATTTTTTATTTAAAATAATTTTTTGCCCATCTCTGGTTCCCTGGGGGAGACCGAGGCTGGTAGGCCAGTTTTTTCAGTGTTTAATTTTTAATAAATTATGTGGACGAAATATCATTAAACCGGTTAGTATATTTGATAGGGCATACATTTGGCAATCTGATTAAATTATTAATGTTGACTCAATGTGACAAGAATTAAGGTATTATAATGTTTTCTAACACCTTCCACGCTGATCAACCAGCCCCATGATCGAGTTTGGTAGACTTATAGTATAGGGTAGGTTGACTGTAAGTACAATCAGTTAATAAAATTTTATTAGCAACTTATCTCAGTGGTAATAAAATAACACAATGTCACAAGAGTTGTTTCATTATAAAATATTAATTATATTTCGTGTCTCGTTCTCGAGATTACTATTGTAGTCGCCTTTCGCCCGCCAGATGTCACAGCGCTTTAGAGTGAAAATTAACAAAATCCGGCCACTACGTTCGGCCACCGCGGCCATTATCTCATTCTTTTTCGCTGTGCGCTAGAAGAAGCACGTTTAGAGTGTGGGTTAAACATGGGGAAAAGAAAAGTGATTATAGAGGAACTGTGTGGCGAAATAAAAAGATTAAAGCAAAAAATGGAAGAAATTCAAAAGGGAAATGAAGAAATCGAGGAAGCAACAAGTGAGGACAGTGATGAAGTAGAATCAGGTTCAGAAAACGGTAAGTGGTAAAAATGTATCGCATATGAGCATTAAAGGAATGTTATTAAGGTTTCTAATGCGCCTGAACAAGCGACAGGACAAATTAAACATTAAAAGTCGTGCCTTGCGTCTGCACGAGCGGCAGAACAACGGCGGTATCAAAACAATTAACCTATTATTCAGAAAATGTCAAACCGACTGCACGAGCGGCAGGAGAGACAAAATATATATCATGACAAAGCTTTTTGCGGCTGTACGAGCGACAGGACAAACAAAAACTTTCCGTTTGCCAGTCAAACAGTAATAGTAAAATGGAAGTTAGCCAGGCGCGCATGCACGAGCGGCATGACGGTGGGTCTTTCTTTTGTCCGGTACGAAAGCACGTGGTCGACGCCATGTTGAAACGCAAAAAGACCGTTTTTGTTATAATGCACATAAAAGAACAGGGAAAAATATATGTTTCAGGGGAAAAAGTCGAGACATAACACTGAAGAAGTACAGGAAAAAATTCTGGATGATGACATTTTGGTAGCCTTAGGTAGTGACCCAACGGAAACGAATGAAGAAAAAGTTAAATTACACTCGTCCATTAAAAAGAGGTGGAAACATTGGTTTTTTAACGGCATAGATGCGAAAGATATGGATGCACTGTTAGAAAAGTATCCGCCACCAACGGACTTAGAAGCACCAAAACTATAACCAGAATTTGCTACAACGTTAGTAGAAGCATCAGTAAAAAGAGATAACCACATTGCTGAAAGACAAAAACTAGCAACGGCAGCCTTATCGGTGTTGGGATCAGCAATAAATAATATTCTGGAAGAAGAGGAAGGCATTGACAAAGCGGAATTGATTGGTAAATTAAACGATGCCGCAAAGCTTATAAACCAGATAATATTCGGACAAACCAAATCACGGAAGGCTTTTATTTTACCGGGTATAGAGAAACAAAGGAAAGCTTTATTAGAAAAAGCGGAAACAGATGAATTTTTATTCGGGAAAGGACTTCTAGGTAGGATAAAGGAGGCAAAAGCTATGGAAAAAATCGGTCAAGATATGAAATATCCATCAGGAGCAAAG
Organism: Andrena hattorfiana; assembly: GCA_944738655.2. Lineage (NCBI taxonomy): Eukaryota > Metazoa > Arthropoda > Insecta > Hymenoptera > Andrenidae > Andrena > Andrena hattorfiana. The sequence goes on along the minus strand of OX122894.2, from coordinate 28,926,326 downwards.
AAAACAACACCCCTACAGCCAAAAAGCAATTTAAACTACAGAAGCCTGCCAGCAAGAAGACCGGCTTACGCGCAGGCAGGCTACGGAAATCAACCGGTACAGACCAGGCCCAAGATGTTCTTCAAAAACAAACAGCAACCGTTCAATCCACGAGTGCAGTACCAAAATCGCTTCAAACCAAAGGCGTCAGGAAAGCAAAAATAAATGTAGGTAAAAATGCTGGTAGATTAAAATATTACATTAAAAATTGGCAAAAAATTACCAATGATGACAAGGTATTAGGTTATGTTGAAGGGTACAAAATGAAATTTTGTAAAAAAGTTCGGCAGTTAAACTTACCAAAAATGAGATTTAACTCAAATACAGAAGTAAAAAACTACAAACAGACAATAAAATTGTTATTGGATAAAGGGGTAATAGAGGAATATAGGGAAAATAAAAAACAGTTCTTATCCAGTTATTTCTTAGTGCCAAAACCTGATGGTTCATATAGATTCATTTTAAACTTAAAGAAATTAAATGAATTCATTAAGAATAGTCATTTCAAAATGGAAAATATTAGAACGGCAACAGGATTAGTTTCTCCGGGATATTATATGAGCAACATCGATTTAGAAGATGCATATTTTTTAGTCATAGTTCATGCTAAGAGCAGGAAATACTTGAGGTTTGAATTCTCAGGAAAATTATATGAATTGACATGCTTACCAAATGGCTTATCTACTTGTCCCTTGATATTTACAAAAGTGTTGAAGCCAGTGATAAATTATTTAAAGAGGCAAATAGTTTTTCTCGGTTACATACTTAGATGATATCTTATGTATAGCAAAGACTGCAGAATTGTGTCACAAGAATGTTAAGGAAACTAGACGACAGTTTTAGGTTTCTTAATTAATAAGCGTAAAAGTAATTTAACACCATCGACGAGATGCAAGTATCTTGGATTTATAATAGATTCCGTACAATATACTGTGAAAATAACGGGGGGGGGGGGGGGGGGGGGGAGAGAATAAGATTGAATGAAATGGTAAAGAAATTTTTAAAGATAGAATATGGGACGGTGAAAGAATTTGCTCAGTTTATTGGGTCGTTAGTGACAGCCTGTCCAGCCATGGAATATGGGTTGTTGTACACAAAAATGTTTGAAAGGGAAAAATTAAAAGCGTTAAAAAATAATGGTGATGGTTTTATTTGGAAATAGGAGATTGAAATAAAACTCACGCTGCTATTTATTATGATATGAATATATTATAACATGATCACACGTGCACACAGCTAATGGAATCATCTCTCGCTCGCTAACTCTCACAGCACGAGCGTCCTCTCGCTGTACAAAAAAAAACTATCGAAAAGGTTCTGCGAATATCGGAATGGCGCTCATCTTAAAATTCAAACAAATGGAAACAACTATGAACAAAAAATGAGGATCCCAAAAAGTATTCTAGAGGATTTAAAATGGGAAGAATCGTTAGATTACGCAGTAAACCCTATAAAGACAGATATTTTCAAAACAGAAATTTACACGGATGCATCCGGTACGGGTTGGGGTGCAACTGATGGAGCCAATAGTGTTTTTTGGGTTTTGGAATGAACAGGAAAAATCATTGTCTATAAATTATAGAGAACTGTTAGCAGTAAAGTTAGCATTGAATAGATTAGCGAATAATTTAAAAGACTGTCAAATTCTTTTAAGGGTTGATAACACCACAGCTATTGCGTATATTAATAGAATGGGAGGTAAAAATATAAAAACTGTAATAGGTTGGCTAAAGAAATATGGCAATGGGCAGAAGGAAAACACATTTTCTTATTCGCTTTATATATATATATCATCTTCGGAAAACGAAGATGCGGATAAATTATCAAGAATAAAAAATGAGGATACTGAATGAGAATTGTGCGATAGGGCATTTAGAAAAATCATAAAGGTATTTGGAACTCCGGAAATAGACTTATTTGCAACGAAATATAATACAAAATGGAAAAGATATTTTTCATGGATGCCAGACGATAAAGCAGAAAAAATAGAGCTTTTACAGTAAAATGGTCAAAATTAAAATTTTATGCTTTCCCTCCCTTCAGTCTAATTCTAAAAGCATTAGGGAAAGTACAACAAGGAGGTGCATCGGGTATTTTTCTAGTGCCAGACTGGCCAAACCAACCGTGGTATCCACTGTTTAAAAGTTTAATAATTAATGAACCCTTAATATTCGAACCAGATAATAAACTATTATCATCTCCATGCAGATCGAAACAACATCCGAGAGCACAATACTTACGTTTGCTGGCAGGAGAAGTATTAGGGAGGCCTTTATAAGAAAAATGGTACCACAAGAGACCATAGATATTCTATTGGCATCATTATCGATAAAAACTTTAAAACAATATGAATCAGCCCTTAAAAATTAGTGACAATTTTGTATACTCACTAATAATAAATTTAAGATGCCGACGCGTAATAGTCTGCTGAGTTTCCTTACATATAGTTTTAAAAAAGGTGCATCCTATGCAACGCTAAATACATACAGGTCGGCGGTATCACTGTTGCCAAATAATAAAATAGGGGAAGACTCGATGCTAAGCAGATTTTTTAAAGGGATAGCGAAGTTAAGGCCGGCAAAACCAAAATATTCATTTACGTGGGATGTATCAATAGTGTTAAATTATTTAAAAAACATGAGGCCATTATACGACTTAGACCTCCAAGAGTTAACTGAGAAAGCAGTAACACTTGTAGCATTGTGTACTGCGCACCGGGCACAAACCCTAGTAAATATAAAGGTCAGTAACATTAAGAGTTCTTTAGCGGGATTAGAGATTGGAATAACAGACTTAATCAAAACATTGAGTCACGGACGGTTTCAACCTTTGTTATTTCTACCAAGATTTACCAATCATAATAGATTATGTGTGGCTTCGGTGATAGAAAGATATATAGAAGTAACAAAAAGTATTAAGAGATACAGATATTCTATTCATAGCTATTGTAAAACCACATAAGGCGGTATGTACGCAAACAATCAGCAGATGGATAAAGACTGTATTATGTAAAAGCGGCATAGATATGTCTATATTTCCCGCACGTTCAACAAGACATGCGTCTACGTCGTTAGCTTTAACCAAAGGAGTCGATTTAAGTGTAATTAGAAATACAGCGGGCTGAACAAATAGCTCTAAGATATTTGCGCAATTTTATAATGGACCAGTATTATCACAAAATAGCGATTTTTCGGCGGTAATATTAAGTGCATAAGTCAATATGTTTAAGTTAAAACATTGTAACTAATTCATTCATCGTACTTACTAATATTCGAAAAATCTAATAAAATTAAAAATTGTGTTCAAACCAAAGTACGAGTAAAATTGTTGTCCTCTAAACAACTACAATAGTAATCTCGAGAACGAGGCACGAAATATAATTGACCGATTAAACGAACTTACCTGTAAGTAAAGTTCGATCGTAATTATATGAAGTGCCTCGTTCGAAGAGAGTACAGCCCTCCCCATTAATGACCCAATCCCATAAAACTAACAACACTTTTTAAAATATAGCTCTGAAAAAATGAGATGATCTTCACTTACAGGTAAGTTCGTTTAATCGTTCAATTATCTTTCTTTCATATTTTAATAATAAACTGAAAAATTTTCAACTTAAACATAAATTATGATGTATTTATAACATAGTGAAATTTAAACAAAAAATAAAAATTGCTTTCTGAATAACAAAATAACAATTTAAACCTTATTAACGTTATTAGCAAACCAGCACCGACCGATCATGTTGACTTCCATAATCTATATAACCTTAAATTATTTATGTATAAACAATAATACTATGTCAATAGATCGTCTACTAAACAAACTGTAAACTAGTCCCTTAACATGTATTCTATTGTAACCACATCAAAATTTTTTACTTACGTAGTCAATTTTTCGACAAACGCTGATAACTGTTAAAAAACGTGCGATCGCGGTGTCGGATATACATGCATGGTATAGTAGAAGTGACTTCTTTCTACAGTAAATCTTTCCGCAGTAGAGCATATGTCGGTGCAAAGTTATTAACAATTAGTCAACCTAACCCTTTGGACAACCAGCCCCGGTCTCCCCTACTATCTGAAATTATTAGATAAATGATTTTATAAAACTTTACAGTGCAATTAAATTATTATCATATACAAGGCGTTGAAAAAAAGTCTAAGACTTTAGAGGCTGATAACACTGTCGGAGAGGTGTGAAAAATGTTTAATCAACATATAAAATCAATCCTTTCGATGTAGAGTACAGACTTTTACTTCACGTTACATCTTTTTGTCATAGCTTTTCAATAAAACATTTATAGACTTTTAGTTACATGGCATTTTAGTCTTATTTTTACGTATAGAACACACTGGCAAAGTTTGTACGGAAACCTCTGGGACACCATGTATAGATTCACATGGGAAGTAGGGAAGTAAGAAGAGTCGAAAAGAATGGATGTTGCCATAGCAATTGAAGTAGATATAATAGACACATCTAATATGTATAAATATTATTCCTGCACAAAACATTTATGTAGTAACTCTTTTAGAAGTAACCTTCAAATAACAAAGTTCAATGTACAACAATAATTTCTGTGTCTTCTCATCTATATAATTGTATGAATTATTGAACTGTGATCATTCGGCTGTTTTTTATCTGTTGAAAACAATTGACTGTTTTAATAACGCAATGAATCATTGTTATTTCATGGATATTAAAAGTTTGATAACAATATGATATTGCTGATAGTTTGGAGAAAATAAAGCCGTAAGTGACGTTGTACGAACTGTGCGTATTAGCGCCTTTGTAAGGTCCATTGTGTTGGATTATAACGCTTGTCCAGATGATTTCAGCTTCCATTTCGGCTAATCTCCATGGTGATTACACACAATTCAGAGGAGATGCCTTTATCGCAGCAGGGAATCGGCCAAAACTGTCTAATGTCCAAAGAAAGGATCAAATGTTTGAGCATCGATAAATTAAACGATCTTCTTACATTTATATTAATTTATGTGTCATGTATGTATCAGACAAAAAAATGGTAATGCGGATTATCTTTTACACTTTTCATTAATAAAATTACGGTATGTACGATGTTTATTATTCATATCGGAAGTACTACTTAGTTTATGGTAGCAGAAACGTAAAAACGTACTGAATTCGTGGTTTAATAGATACATTATTGTATATTATAAGAAAAATCAGAAGAAAATTAGATATCACAATAGGAAACACATAAACACAGTCCTCTCCCAGATAGCACCGTACATCCCAAGGACGTCCGTTTCATGTCCAGTTTATATCCGAACGTCCTACGTCCATTTTGGACATACATAGGATGTTCTTAGGATTTAAATTTCGGATGTTTTAGGAACGCCCGTTTCTTAAGTCCTATGGACGTTCTTAGGACTTAAATTTCTTATGCTCTAGGAGCGTCCCTTTCTTAAATCTTATGAATGTTTTTAGGACTTTAATTTCGGATGTTCTAGAAACGTCCATCTTGTAAGTCTTGTGAATGTTTTGAAGAATTAAACAGATGTTCTAAGATCAACAGTCTTGTAGGTTTTGCAGATAATTGAAGCGCTGAAATACGTTATGCGTCTAATTTTAAAATATTTATGTACATGTAGGTAGATCAACCGTGAGTTGCACAGTTATACTAATAAACAGAAAACAAAAATTCTTTAAAGTCAGATTTTATAATTATCTCTTTGTCCCAAATTCAATTATAACTATAACGTATGTAATAATTCTGCAATACTAGTATCCGCATAATTATATTAAACAAATAATCTGAATAAGAAAAAATAGTAATAAATAATGAAAGTATTAATTAAGAATTATAATTTATTGCTACACTTAAAATCTAATAAAATGTCTCTGAGGACATTCTAAAATATTAAAACAATTTGCTTGGTTTGTTCAACAGATCTATAAATAACGTGTGATATTCATCATTATTCTTTGTCCAAGAAACAAAAATACTTCATATTTATTAAAATCCTTAATAAAGGATTATCTAACCAATAGTATCCATCGATGCATCCATTTCAGCTGTTGTCATATCGGAGTAAATATATGCTTAAGTAAAGATTGTGACAACAACGCGTATTTCTAAATAACAAACGCAAAATTGTGTGTTGTCGCGCGATATCGCGAAATTTCGCCCGAAAACGTGTCCACTGTAGCCACAGCCTGAGGCCTCGTTCACATTAGTCAAGTTACGTTACTTCAAGTCGCTTGAATTTCAGTCACTCGAAACTACATTACCAATTAGAACCTGTTATATTTACTTGACTTGAAATATCCTCTCAGGATTCTTTCAAACTTCAAGTGAAGTAGAGAATATTTCAACTTTACTTGCCTTGAAATACAACTTCACTAATGTGAACGAGGCTTAAAACCGTTAAAATAGTGGACGACAAAGGTGGACGTACGCAGGGAAACAAGCGACGATCTCCTCGTTTCTGTCGCGGAGGCCGGAGGCGTCGATCGGCATTCGATCGTTATTCGCCATAGCATTATACGCGCCTGTGTTCTGTGATCGAAGAAGACAAAACGAGTGTTTCAAGTGTTAATAGTGTGACGGTGAAATTTTTTACTGTTATTTCAGGTAAGTTCTTATTTTATATTTACTTTCATACATCTAAACATGTCTGGCAAAAGGAAATTACAGAAATATTATATGCGTGCTAAAAAAATCTTTGCGTTTATCGTACGATACTTTTCGTCAGGAAGCTTCTACTTCGTCGGATATAAGATCTCCAAGTCATAATCCAATTATTGTCAATGAAAACAATTTAGTTTATTCAGATTCTTGGTCAGATAGTAGTATTGAAAACGAAACTTCTGTAGAAAATCTTCAGGTTGAAGAAACTACAGAAAGGCAGAATTCCACACATTCAATTCACGAGTTGTTAGCCAAAAGTAATGATAATGAAAATTTTGATGTTATTTTAGCAGACTGGGCTATAAAGCACAATATTTCACATATTGCTATTAATGGTTTACTTTCTATATTACAAAAGCCCGTACCAAATAATTTACCAATAGATGCTAGAAGTCTTTTAAAAACATGTAAGAAAGTAGTTACTAAAGAGATCGAAGCAGGGCATTACTACCATTTTGGTTTAAAGAATTCTATTTTAAACCTCGTTCAATTTGTAGACATTTCTTCTATTAATAACAATATAATTCAAATTAACATTAATATTGACGGTCTCCCAGTAACGAAAAGTACCAATAGTCAAGTGTATCCAATTCTTTGTAGTATCGCGGGATGTACAAATGTTGAGATGGTTGGTATTTATCATGGTCATCAAAAACTAAAAGATATCAATAGTTTTTTATACGATTTTGTTGAAGAGGCAACAGACCTTATTAATAATGGATTTTTAATTAATGAACATTTGTATCATTTACATGTAAAAGCTTTTATTTGTGATGCTCCTGCGAAGTCTTTAATTAAATGCATAAAAGGTCATACAGGATATCATTCTTGTACGAAATGTGGCATTGAAGGAGATTTTATTGATGGTAGGGTATGTTTTCTTGATCTAAATAATATTTGTTTGAGAACTGATTCTGAGTTTAGATCGCAAGTTGACGATGACCATCATATCGGTACGTCCATTTTGCAAAACATTCCGGGTATTAATATGATCGAGTCTTTTCCTTTAGATTATATACACTTAATTTGTTTGGGTGTCATGAAGAAATTACTTTTGACGTTATGGTGCAGCGGCAAACCTTTTACAAAAATCTCACACTTGAAATGTTCAAATATATCCAATTCCTTAGTTTCTCTAGCAAAGTGCATACCATTAGAATTTAATCGAAAACCGCGAACTTTAATTGAACTCAAACGACGGAAAGCAACAGAATTTAGACAATTTTTATTGTACACTGGCCCAGTAGTTCTGTTACGCAATTTAAGTAAAGATAGATATTCGAATTTTCTTTCATTGCATGTAGCAGCAACCATTTTATCGAATTCAGAATATTTTGATTTTATTCACTATGCATTTCAATTATTACAATATTTTGTGAAAACTTTTAAAATATTATACGGACCTCAGTATATATCTCACAATATACACAACCTCATACATATTGCGGAAGATGTTAAGAATTACGGGCCTCTAGATAATTTCAGTGCTTTCCAATTTGAAAACTTCTTACAAACCATTTTAAAATCTATTCGGAAAAACGATAAAGTATTGGAACAAATAGTAAAACGATATATGGACAAACGTAATATTCTTGTGAAGGAAAAGATGTGTAATGTTAAATTTCCTATTTTTAAAAATGAACATTTTGAGGGGCCATTAATAATTAATATAAAAATTACGAAACAATTCAAACGTGTTGATTTCCATCATTTCAGTTTAAAAACTACTGAGCCTAATAATTGCTGTTCTCTTATAAATGGTAATATCATTCTTGTGGAAAATTTAATATTATCGGATGAATCGTGTAAAATAGTTGCTGGAAAATTTTTATATCTAAAAGATTTTTGTAAGAGTCCTTGTAGATCGTCATATTTTGGAATTTTTTTTATAAAATCTCCTGATTTCGGTCCTTTAGAAATTTTCAATATTACGGATATTTCTAAAAAGTATGTTAAAATACAAATTCAAGGAAAAATTATTCTCTTCCCATTGCTACATTCTGATTGTTCTTCATATGTAAGTATGTATACCTATTTCTTCTTTGGCACTTTAGAAATTAAGTAGCTTCGTATAGTTCAGCACTTTTAGCACGTATATTAATAACATCTGCCCTAACCAACTGTAACATTGCAGTTGTGTTGTATGTAAAGCCAATAAAATCGTGGGCTACTTTTTTTACCCAACCACAAATGAGTGAGATATTTTTATATCTTCTAATAGGATTCAAAAGATACGTTTGTAAAAATGCATATTTTGCGGCTATTTCAACGCCATGTTGACTTTGATCACTGTCCTTAGGACTTAGTCTGAGTCTAGTTAAAACTGTTATTTTTAGATTCTACTCATCATTGAATGCTATCAGAAATGAAAATACCTCACTAATTTGTGATCCGATAAAAACAAGTTTAACCAAATCGTGGGACGATAGGGCTATTGGCGAACTACCCACATTCTAAAAAAAACAGTAACGCACCAGGGTAATACCCCATATGGGTGGTGTGGAAATTTACCCACACTGTTTAAATACGACATAGGTAATAAAACATAAAAAGCCGCCAATACTGTCACTGCTGGACACGATACACAGGGTACAGGCATAAAGATTACTCGAAGTAGCATCGAGACCGATTTCCTCGCATTTATTCTAGAAATATTCTATCTTTTGTAGTTTCCCAGATAGCAACGAATGTAGAAATAGACATTGAGTGAAAAAGAAAAATGGAATAAGAGTGGCGAGGTATATTACAAAGTATTAAACAATCCCAGATAGATGAAATGCCCGGAATAGAAGAATGATACAAAGTACTTATGTATGAAGAGTGACCGTTAAAAGAATGCATGGAAGAGCGAAACGTTGCGAGCACGAGAGAGAGAGAGAGAGAGCGCGAATACCATTAATTTTTTATATGTTATTTATATTTAACTGTCTTACTTTACTTACACATGATCCGAGTAGCTATCGATAACCCTCAACCCACCCTCTACCCATGTTTACGGATTCGGGATCACATTTGATTAATATTTCAATTTTGCAGAACAAATTGAACAATAGACATGCATTCGTGGAGCATTGTTCAATTTGTGGAGGACAGCACAGTAGAGACGGTACCATCAGGGTGGTTGATAGGTGGTTATTTCTATTGGCCATCATTGTTATCGCATAATCAAGCTTCAACAGCTATAAAAAAATGTGAACCCATGAAGAAGACTTGGGAAGCACACGAGATGAAACTTTTTAGTAATGGCACTTTTGGTAAGTTAAAGATTTTATAATCCAATGAAATTAAAATAATTACATATTACTTAAAAATGCTTCCAGATAATTATGCGAAAGCCAGAGGAAAAGCGAAAGTAGCGGAAGAAACTTCGGATTTGCAGTCAGAAGTTGAACAAACAAGCAGAAGAACAAGGAAAGAAAAGGAACGCCCTTTGACTAGTGATACTGATGAATCGGACTCGATACTCCCCGCGCCTGCTGTGTTAAAACGAACAAAAAGTTAGGTCCGTAAATTAAAAATTTTATGCTACGGAACATGGTACTATTGATAGCTACTTACTTTTTCCTTTTTTATAATTACAGTATTGTCTCCGTATGTGCTCGGTTTGGTGTACACGATAGGTGTTCGTCGCTACCCCCACCACTTCTGTCTCACTCTTGTCCGGCGAAGGCAAGAGCGAGATGGAACGAGAGCCACTGAAAGCGAGCGAGGACGGTACGAGACAGACGACGCGTTGATGTTTGGTCTCCCTCCGTCTTTCGGGCACCGTGACACTCCGTCCTTTGCGTGCGCGACGAGCGTGCGCGATGGTCGCAAGCACTTAGGTGAGCACGGGAACCGCATCGCAAAATCGTGACGCAGGCCCGGCTCAAGCCTTTTTTGCGCCCTAAGCGAACTTGTCAAATTGCGCCCTTTATTATAATACATTTATTTGAGATTATTTATGACTTTACTACTAGGGCGGAAAGTCGACAAGAGGTGCAAAATGATATTTTCATTACTGGTATTGTGGAAAATAAACTTTAAAATTAAATACTACAAGTTGTACTATAAGTGGATTAAACTACGAATACAAATTCAGAGTAAGCTTATCAATAATCTCAAATAAATGTATTATAATAAAAGGCGTAATTTGGCAAGCTCGCCTAGGGCGCAAAAAAGACTCGTGCCGTGCCTGGCTATCTGACCGTGGCGCGCATGCGTCGAGCAGTCAGGATTCCATTTGAATGCTCGCACCCGTCGCGCACGCTCGCCGCGCACGCAAAGCGCTCCATCTCACTCCCCCCTTCGGCCAGAAAGGAGCGAGAAACGAACACTCGGAATTAGGGATCTGTTCACGATAGGAGTTCAACGCCGGTCCCGACTAGCGAGCACATACGGAGACAATACTGTATTTCATTTCTGTAGCAAAACCGATTATTGTTTTCAGTTGCAAGCATGAAGAGTAACGAGAATTTAATCGAAATAGAACCTGCAGATAATATTCCAATAAATAATAATTATGGAATTATTGGTAACACAGAAATATTTGTAAACATGATACCTAAAAAATCTAAATTTTCAGAAAACCAAGAAACCACAACAACCACAGAAGTATATTTAAAAAGAATTATAGAGCATCAGCATTTACTACGCATTTTACTGACGGATGTTTTAACCAGAGTAGAAACAATTGAAAAACATTTGAAAACCAAATCAAATTCTTCCGCAGAGAAAACTTCAATTTTTCAAGGAAACATTTTGTTTCCTATAAATTTTGAGGAAGAATTGCAAAAATTGGAAACCCATTTACAAGATGAGAATAATTTTAGAGACACAGTAATAAATAACACATTAACGATAATGCCCTGTGCAGACGAGTGATGCGGCGTCGGCATACTTGCGATTTCACACAGGTGATGCTGCGTCAATGAACGCGACACGTTTATTCGTGAAGGCGGGATTCTCGTGTAACAGCCCAAAAAATAACTGATATTTATGAGTTTTTTTTAAAGAAACGATTGTTAATATTGAATTAAACTCCGTTGGGATATAAGGAGGCATCATTATATTTGTAGAAATTTTTTTTATTCGATCCTTTTTATTTATTAATTATTGTGGAATCTTGTTAACCTCTTCTACGATGTAACTCCTGTTGGCATAACATATTTTCTTAAAGTTACATAGTTTACGCTAGAATTGAAACAAATCTGAAAAGAATTAAAAAATTGAAAAATTTATAGCGTTTGAAAGGAAAAGCAAATTTTTCTTTACATAAATTTACTTTGCACCGATGAAAAATGTATTATCAACAAAAACTAAAACTAAACTTTTTGGTCCAGTCCCAGCGTAAACTATCTAACATTAAGAAAGTTTAATAGAATGAAACACTATATTTTTATTGATTTTTAAATATAATATATATCGGGTTAAAAAAAATTTGAAGTAACAGTGGTTTGATCTGAGCCGTACATTTAGTGACGGTGAGCACGATTTCGCCTTTCGTGTGCATCTGAAATGAAAACCAAAGTTAGTTTCATATTCAAAATGGTTTCTATTTTCGCTCCTACTAGAATTGTAAAAATGAATGAACAACTTCCAATTTTTTTCTTAGATGGGAGCTCAAAAATTGTACAAAATTGAACTGCTTTGTTTATCGCGTTGCCACGTTTCTTTACGTTATCAGATATGAACAATTCTAGTAGGAGCGAAAATAGAAACCATTTTGAATATGAAAATAACTTTGTTTTTCACTTCAGATTGACACAAAAGACGAAACCGCTGTTATTTATTATTATTATTATTATTAATATACGGGAAAACCCATAGTATACGAATTACTATACAGTTAAATTACAGAAATTCAAATGTATTGAATTTTTTTAAACCGGTACATATTGTATTTAAAAACTAATAAAAACGTTGTACAAAGATTCGATATATCCAGTGTTTTTTTCTATTAAAAAATAAATCACGAATATCACCTATTTTTAGGACCTTGAAATGCGAATACCCCCTTAAATCGTTTGCCACATCGTAGGGGGGATCGCAACGCTCGTGTGCATTCCATCATATACAGACATAGTAAACCTGCAGAATCGCACAGCGTCATCGGTGTGAAATCGCAACTAAAAGTAGAGTTCTCGCTTGATTTAAAAAATGACTAATTTGTAGGTCCACGAATTAGCAACAATAGGAGGAGCGAACAATTTGAATTTTGTCAAACGTATGATGGGAAGTTTAATCACTAATGAATTGGCTATGCAGTACAGTTGGATTGGAGGAAAAGGAAAGAAAAAATTTTATAAGTTGAAAGTAGCCAAAGTGGTAATTGGTAAATATCACGTTTATTTTATTATTTTTTTAATTTATTCGTAAACAATTGAATATATTATTCAACTGAAATTCTAATCTTTAGATGCAGCAGAAAAACCAAAGCTAGCTAAAAATAGAAAAGAAACTGAGGTTTCTATTCAATCATGGCTTAGGAGGGCCGCAGAGCGCAATAAAGTTATTGCGAAAGATTTATAATTATATGTACTCTATGTGTTTCCATAAAAAAATAAAATATAATAATTAATAATATAATTGTATTTTCGCTGGATATTTTCTAATTTTACAAATAATTCGTAAATATATGTGTACTTCCCAAATGTGTAAAATTTATTGTAAAGATAATAAAACCTTCTACACTTTATTTCATAATTTAGCATGTGTCAAAAATGACCACGTTCGCCGTCAGACTGTTAAAACGTTCACAAAAAGTATAGAAGCTGGTTTGTTTAGTAATTTTAAACATTATTATACCCCTTTCAACAAATTACCACAGTGATTTTAAAAATTCTTTAAACGTTCACAAAACGTACAGAGAACGTTACTTTCGAACATTCGGAAAACGTTTCTTATACGCGTTTTAAGACATTACCACAGCGTTTTTAAAAACTCTTTAAACGTTCCCAATACGTACAGAGAATGTTACTTTTGGACATTGAGAAGACGTTCTGAGACCTTCCTACGACATTTAAAGACATATGGACATTCTTGGGACATACTCCGAACGTACAGTACGTCCGGAACGGTATTAGGGTAATATCCTGAAATTTATTGATAGGCGTTTGTGGGGGTAACCTTCGTAACTAAAAAAACAAGTTGATATCTAATCGGGCCCAAGTGATTTTGAAGAATACGTGAGAACACATTTCACCCCCTTAGGGGTTGATTAGGGCAAAATCCTGAAATTGAGTTTTAGGTATTTGTGTGGGCAACCGTTGTAAATGCAAACCAAGGTGACATCTAATCGGGCCTAAGAGATATTAAGGAATCCGAGAAAATACATTTTACCCCTTTTCACCCCCTTGGGGATGAAATTTCCAAGAATCCTTACTTAGGGGGTATTAAAAATATACGTCATAAAAACAATGTACCTTTCAAATTGCACTTATCGTTATTGAATACCACTGAAATCTATTATGTTAACAAATTGTTTAATAATAATCAACCGTTTATAGTAATGTTACAACAAAATATGATCAATTTGATTGTATGAAATGGATTTCAGCCATTTTGTTAAAAAATTGTTTAAACAAATCATTAATAAACAATTCTACTAACATTCTTTTATGTCAATAATCTTTATTTTCGTCTCCGATAGATATTCAATGGTTAGATTAATCATGTGTTTGCAGTATTTGCCGCAGAAATGATAAAATTAGTAAATAATGTTGGTTTTTCTATTGTTAATAGTATAGCGCAACTTTCTAGACTCACCAAATATAAAGGTATAGCTTTAGGACATCGAGAAACAGCGTTTTTCGTTCGCATGATCTCTATTTTATTAGTTTTGGCCGAGTTTGGGCGGCCATATTGGATCTGCCATCTTCTTTTTCCAAAATCGTGCAACGGATTCGTAATCAGCGATACCTAACACCCCAGTATACCAAGTTTTATTGATTTTCATTTCGATTTGGCGTGGGAATCGATTTTTGACGCCGACTGTGTCATTTTGCCCCACTGTGCGGCGGTGTGCATACAAACGAAGAGAACCTCTCTCGAATTTATGTAATCTTATTGGTTGGATTACGCAATGTGGTTTTAGTTATCTGGTCGGATTTCGTGACTGTATAATAAACCGAGCATACTTACTTGTTCAAACAAAAATTGTAGGAATTTAATTTTTAATTAATACGTGCATCTGATGAAGAAAAAAGGGAGATGCTTCAGACTTATTTCTTTAATCTTCTACGATATGACAGTGGTTTAAGTTCGCAAAATGGTTCGTTTAGTTTACTGAAACGCATTAAGTATTTCATTTAGGTTCATCACTAATCTAACTCCATATGTTAGTACTGAAATGGTGGAAATTTAATTTTGTTTAATATTAATACAGCTATCTTTCTTTCCTAGCGTTTGTTTAATTAAATTTACCGTTAGAGTAGCTTTTACATAGGTAGACTAAGTAAAAAGAAGTCTTTAATTATACCAAATTTAAATCCTTGTTATCCAAACGTTTAAAGCAGGTATCGAAAAGGTTCTGGAACTCTTATTTTTAAAAAAAATTCTGTTAGAACTTATATGTTTCGTTTAAGAAAATATCTGTTCCTGTGGAAGTTTTATTGAAAGAAATGTTACACTTAGGAACTAGGGAAGAGTAGGGTAAAACGGAACATCAATGTTTCTGTTAGATAAGAGTTGCGAATGAGTTGGTATCGCGTGACATTGGACCAAAGTGTCCTCGCAACATTTCGTGACAGACCATAGACCCGTGCAAACGTTACTTTTCCGTTAAGAGAGTTGGAAAAATTTCCAGTATCAACGTTTCAATATCGTGTTGCACTTTCGACCACTTTTCGGCTCTTGAATTTCGAAAATTAATAACGGTAAGTACATGGTTGGATTCTATAGTCCTTACGCTACATTTTGACGTACTAAAAAGTTCTTTAGCTCACGCTGAAGTGTAAATATTAAATGTTTACTAAATTACTGCATATGGGGCAAAGCGGATCACTTTTCATGGGGTAAAACGGAACACTTATTTAACCCAATTCCACCAATCCATTTGTCTTGAAACTTTGCAGGCGATTTTATTTCTTTGGTGCTTTTAAAGATCAACAAGTATCGATTTTTGTAAAGGTACTTGTAAATAAAGTCAATTACTTGAAATGCATAAAGTAATTGTCAACACCCTAAGTTATAATTCGAATATCCAAGTATTCAAATGCTATTCGAATATTTAAGTATTCGAATAGTATGGTGTGAACTATAAAGCAAGTTCTTTAGGTTTATTTTTTCGCAAGCTTTTATTTAGTTTCAGTTGTGAGTTCGTTAGTTTGTCAGGGTGAAATCTTGTAAGCTAATTTTGAGCAATTGCAACATATCCGATCGGCTCGAAACTTTACACACATACGTAGTTCCGATGACAATACAATATACTTGAATATTCGAATAGCATTTGGATACTTGAATATTAGAATTATATTCGCCAAATAATTGAGCAACCGAAGCTTTCGAATACCGAATAATTCGATAAATAGTCCCAGCCCTAATAGCAATCGCGGCCAATGATCGATCTTACGACGGATAGTATCGGGCCTCCGAGCAACGATCATTCAATGCTTAATCGATCGATCGTCATTACATATTTCGTTGTCCAGTTAGCGATCTTTCCTCTGTCGCAGAGGGATGAAAGGAAAGCAGGGAAACGCATAGAGGGCAAGTCATAGAAGGCTGTGCTAGCGGAGGAAAAGAGAAGGTCGGGCGGAGCTAGGAGAAAGACCCACCTCCACCTCTCGGGGATCACCTTCGAGGTGACCAATGCACTGCTCGACTAGAAGCATCAGGGTACTTTTGGACCCAGATATTCCCTCCTTGACGGGGGCCCGCGACGAAGGCGGAGCCTTCTTTGCCTTCAGCCAACGTGCCTTTCTTGTCCTTTCTTTTCCTCATCTTCCCTTCCTGCCAGCCTTCGTCGGTATCGGCAACCGAACAGTTCGAGTCGGGACCTCGAGAAGCAAACAGGTCTCACGATCGTTCCACCTCCACCCGGGAAAACACCGACCATCCTTTTCTGTCGTTTCGCCACATCCTGACCATCTCCCGGCAATTGTGCACCGTTTCGGACATTTCTCCAGCTCGTCTTCGTTTCGACGGAGTCTCAGTGCGGACTCGATCGCATTCTGCCAATCGCGGTCGAGAAAGTGATCTGGCATAAGTGGAAGTATTTGAGCGAAAAAACAATTCTCTTTCTGTTTCTTTCCTTTCTCGTTTTCTGTGGTGAGTTGGTGTTGAAAGACTGTCGAGGACAGAAGCGATTAGCTAGATGGCAGTCAGCACCCTGAACATGGCACCGTACTTTACTGGATATCCATTCCAAGGTAAGCCATGCACTCGTTGTTTCTGTGCTAGAATAATTTCTACGAGTGTAGCCAAGAGAACATTCGCTTAGAATATTGCGTGGAATAAATTTCCCATATGCAACACTTTTGAAATGAACAGTCAGCGACGTTTAAGTCGTTGCTTTTCGTTGCTAAGAAGTGCGTCGCTGGTTGAGTGTATAGTCTTCCCCGGCCCTTTTGATGATTATAGTTCTATAGCACTTTAAACATAAAGTCTTTAAATCGTTGTGTAACGTCCTGTTTTGAACAGTAAATGGAGAAATTTTTGAAACGCAAAAGGTTAGCGATTATTTCCCTCGCTAGTTTAATTTTTGGATATAACTACTTTGGAGATAAACATGAAAGAAACCGCTGTAGGAAACATTATACATATTAATAATTGTTTCATTTACAGCATGGTAACGGAAAATATTTGGGTGTATAATTAAGTAACACAGTGAGAACAGAAGAAGTTTACGGATTAGGTACATAGGTATAGCGAATTATCGTAAAAATAGCCAATGCTTACTTTTACGGATCTCATTCTTCTTTCAATAATATAGCTGCTAAAGAATGGAGTGCTATAATAACGCTAGAATAAAATGTTATTTGATGTAGCAGTTTCATGGGTTAAGAACAAACTCAAATACGGAATCTGAAATTCTTAAATTTATGTTTGAATTTAAATAAAACCCAACAATTTATTAGAGACTCAGAAAAGTGTATTCTTTCAACTCTAGAATCAGGGCGAATGGGAGCACAAAAGGCTGACGTTTAAGGCTGTATAATTTTAGATAATTATTAATCGTGTACGCTTAATGGTGATTCATTTGTTTAACGGAATAATGTAGAGAGTAATAAACTTATCAAGCAGTAAATTACATTAGTTGATTCATAATCATTTTTTATTAAAATGAGGACAAAGATTTGCAAAAAAGCTTCTCTAGAAAAATCATGTAACGCGTTGTGAAGTATTTGATTCCTTTAAGTTCTAAACATACAGCGGATTATGAAGCTGTTGAATTTAATATGCGCATTTTAATCGTCTTCGTTCATCATTTTCGGTTTACTTACACCTCGTGTCTCTCTGCATGCTGAAACATCAATTTCTCTGATGACATCGTAACAGTAAAAATAAATTCATCTTAATGTTACTACAAACACCAAGTCATTACACAAGAAAATTATATTTATTTCAAAAGAGAAAGCGGTTATTATTGAATTGACTATATTTTCCGTAACTTCGTGTAGCAATGTAAGTTGCAGGAATCTAGCTTACTTCGTTAACCTTCTGTTGAATGCGATCTTACTTTTATATTGCGTTTAAATTCTACAAGTTCAGTGTTCAGGTATTTATGTATATTATACAATGATTCCTGAATAAAAAAATTAGCTCATAGAAAATGATATTTACGAGCATTCTTCTAGAGTTATAACGTTGTTTTATTTTTCAAAATACTGGTAACTTAAGGATCCTAATTTCGCTATTTATAGCAACACTTCCTTACTGTATATTTATTCCTCATGTAATACTGCGCGTTCAGTCATCTTTTTCATGAAAATTGATGTCTTCCTATACGGGAGACCGGGGCTAGTTGACTAACGAGGTTAGTTGACTAATTCCATTTAATTGTTGTATTATGGAATAAATTATCACGCGATTCCCGATATTGAAGCATATGAATGACCAGCTTGTCATTTAATGTATCGCCGTGACAAAAACTTGCGTGTCTGTCAGTGCGAATGAAAAATCTAAAAAGATCGGCGGGAAGTAAATATTTTTGTTTCGACTATTCGTGAATTTTTGTCCACTAAGTACTGCTTGATGTTTTATCATGAATATTTTGTGGAAGCTTGATACATTGACTATAATTTGGGGTATTTTATTTTATCCGGTGCATGGAGGTTTTGTACGTAAGACCCTTAACATGTTAACAATGTCGGTCGGGGTTACTTGACTAAGCACAGGAACACCACTGATAATTGCATTTTTTATCCTCAAGATGCAGTCGAGGCAAAGAGTTTAGCTGCTCAAGACCACTTCCCCCACCACAAATTCTTCCAAACTCACCCCTACCAATTTTACACTCCATCCTCCCTTCAAACTCTCAGGCCTTCGAAATAGACCATAACAAACAAGTGTAAAATAATTACTGTATCTAACACCGCGGTAATTAATAAAAAAAAAAAATAACACTGTGAAGGAGTGAAAAAAATAAAAAAAAAATTATTGGTCGTAGTATACGTATGTACGCGTTTCGTATACTATATTGATGGAATTGGCAGCGTAGGTATATATACGCTTTTCATGTATATTGATGGAAACGTGACAGCGTATATACACGCCTTTCGCAGGCAAAGGGTTCAAACTGAAAAGTAAATGTCAAGTCAACTAACCCCATCATATTTGTCAATTAACCCCGCAGCCGGGGTTTGTTGACTTACTCGTCTCACTACTCTAAATACAATAAAAACTACAACCGAGACTCGATTAAAACGATTTTCAAAATTAAGCCTGTACGCCTAATGAAATTTGTAAACTTTTGGTATGTAGCAAGTCAACAAAATATCAATGGTCTATTTATAGAAATTATAAATGTAAAAAATTAGTCAACTAGCCCCAGTGTCCCCTACCCCGAAACACGTAGTGTCGTGTACCTATGTACAAAAAATAACAGCAAGTGTTTGTTTCTGATATTTATTTTTTTAAATAAATGTGTATATTATGTGGATTTTTTTACAAGTCAACGGCCTGATGAAGATTTCAGTTAAAAAAATATTGTTTTTCGGAAGTTATGGATACATATCCGAATCTCTCTCGCTTTTGGACGGCTACACGATGGCCTTGAGAAACTGTATGGCGGGTGTGAAATCAAAAACAGTAAATTTTTTTTATAAAATGCTAATAGCTATCGATCTCTGGTGCCGATTTTGAAAATTTTGAAAAATAAAGAAATGGTACATGTTCAAAGATAAAGTTAGATTTTTCTACGAGAAAAGTTCACGTTTTTTCTTTATAAATAATAAGCGAGGAATCGGAATAAAAAAATGCGTCGTAGATCGATGATGAATCTTATTGTGATTCTGCGTGCAAACTTGGAAGTGAATTGGTTGAACATAATGCGAGTTTTGAGAGCCAACGTAATGAAAAATATAGTTTCGCTGCGATCAGTCGAGGTGCCGCCCAAGCTACCTGTGTTCTTCCACTCAAATGCCTATAACTTCGTCAATCTTCCAATTTTTTCACATCGGAAACATCAATCTATGAAAATATGTAAAAAGAAATCCGATTTTTGACACTTTCAAACGGTTACACTCCGTTAAGACACTAATTGTAAGTGAATTAAATATCAGAAGTAGCTGTACTCAATTACCGTTTGCTATTCTCAAAACTAGCATTACTAAGATATAAATACAAATGGTATGAAATATAGAAACAATGAAACGGTCAAAATTTACAGCACAGATAGGTTAAAGTGTTTCCGAAGTGACAGTATTTTTCTCTGTTGTTTAATCTTATATTTAGGAATTACCTAATCTGCGTCATTTAATTGAAGCGCACTGTATTTTTGCATTTAGTAAACCGAATGTACAAATATGACACTAACATATTTAGTCAATAACAGCAATCAGTTAGTATCCTTTGAAAATTGAGACGTGATTAAATACAACAGGCGAAAGATTCTCAAGAATCGTTCCGGTCGTCGACAGTTGCAAAAGCTCAAACTATTTTATACCTGCTACTACTTACTCGATTGATAAAAAGGTTTTTCTTATTAGATGTTTAGGGTCTCTGCGCCATCGTAGGTTGTTATACCTATATACCCACATTCCATGACCAAGGTGTAATTAATTTAGAAGGAACATGTCGAATCTTATTTATACGATAATTAGGTAACAGTATATACAGAGCGTCGATGTAAAAGTGAATTGGTATGCCAAATTAAGTGGAATAGACCAACACCTTTTAAGAATGCAAAGACTTTTCTGCAAGGGTTTTCTTATTATAGCATGTCTAGCGAGTTCGTCGAGACATCATGTTGTATCTCTTGGCTTTGAATTTGGGCAAGCTTGCTATAATATGTTCAATGGAAATGTTTGTGTCACACATGTCCCAGATAGTTGGGTTGTGCGTGTGGTGATAATGAAGGAGTGAGTC
The DNA here is from genome assembly GCA_944738655.2 of Andrena hattorfiana. Lineage (NCBI taxonomy): Eukaryota > Metazoa > Arthropoda > Insecta > Hymenoptera > Andrenidae > Andrena > Andrena hattorfiana. Next base: position 28,905,127 of record OX122894.2, on the reverse strand, counting down.
AATTGTCACGAATTCTTAGCCTGGTTAAAATTACTTGATCGCTTTAGTTCATACATATTGCTGGGCTAGTATCGCAGATGTTATCTCTAACTATGCGTATGTTGCAAGGTTTCAACTTTTTGGTAGAAAGGTTGTTTATCAGCAATGAGACAGAATTCAGGTTGGTGAAGAATTTCGTGCACCGACGTCATGCCCAAAGGTGTTACAAATATCAGAAAGAACTTTTACAACCTACGTTACTGGTTTTACGCTGAGCTTTGAGTGAATTATTCTCTGCCTGCTAACCATTTTACATTTTTTCCTTCATCGAATGATTTTCTTCGAAAAATCGTTTTCGCCTTTACGAAAACGGCTGAATTGAATTCTGCTACCAGGAATTAATGCAGGATAACAGAAGTATGAATATCATCGTTTCCCGTCGGAAACAGGGAAGAATTTTAAAGTTTTTAAACGAATGATCGTGAACAAGGTCACCGTTATTTACAATTCTAATTCGCAGACGTGAATTTATTTTTGATATTTTTTTATACGTTCGATATAAATGTTATAGATATATTACTATTTACTTTTACTAGGTATTTGCTTTTCATATTCTCACGTTCTTGCTGGAACTGTAAGACAACTGTGGTTGAAGAAGCTCCTAGTAAAAGATTAATCCTTTAAGAAGTTTGAATTAAACTTTACATGTCACCTGTGTCATAAGCAAAACGTGTATCTTATATAGTGGGGTGAATACTTATAGGTTCATGGGGTATTTGAAAGAAATTACCTAATATTTTAGTGAGCAGTGTAATTAATAGACTTATTAATGATCTTTTTATTTTTGACAGCGTTTTCTAATTGAATATCTACATAAATTATAATCAAATTACATTATGAGATATATGAATTGTATTATATTTTGCTTAGAAACGATGGGGGTGTGGATTTGGATGGGGACTTCTTAAAAAGTTTCACAATTACAGTTTTCTTTAAAAGTTTTATTCGCTATTATATCTAACGTCTTTTGTTTTATATTACATCGATTAATATTCGTAGTACGCTGTTATTTAAGTTGCTTATTGTGTTTTGTGCAATGTCTTTCCACACCGCTTGAATCCCCAATTTCACTTCACCTTGCATATAAAGTTCTGGCTTTTATTTGTCATAAACATTTTTGGTAATGTTGCCCAAAGATGACTACTTCAAAAGTTGAATTCTAAGTTCATGAAACCAGTTTTTTGTAAAAGCAGCAACATGTACCGTTTTCCTTGCTGAAAAGCACATTTTCGACAGCCATAATTGTCACAAATGGTAGTACATCCTGCTCTAGCACTTTCTGATATTTTCCTGCGTTTCTTTTTCCATTTATGAATGTTAGGTATTTCTGTTTTTCACGATTTTTAATTTTTATCTCGCCATAACTCTGCGATCTTCCGTACAGCAGCGGCGTCGAGATAAAATTCTTTTTTCGTTTCGCAAATCGTGTTAATAATAATTAAAAACCGTTATTTTTTACTACGTAAAGTTATTTTATTGCTCTTATTAACCTAATAGAATAGATATCTAAATGTAGGGACATTATTATACGTCCCGGTTTTTAACCCTCATCATGGGTGTCCTGGTCGGTATACAAATACGTCCCGGTTTTCTTATTCCTTGATTTTTTACGGAATTGTACGAAGTATTTAAGAATAATGAAACACTTCTGAAGAATGTTTTATGTACAGAAAAATAAATATGATTTGGCTCCCAAATGGATTGGGATTAACCACATTAAAAGTAGGAAAAGTTTTTTTTTCAGAAAAACATTTCGTTCTGTCCTCGTTTTTTATCTGTCCCGGTTTGCTGGTGAAGAAATATGATAACCCTATCTAAATAAATGAATTAACACTAAAAGGTGCTTCTTAATTCTCTAATTCTCTCTCTTCGCTCACGTGGTCTTCGTTCAGTCTTTCACCCTTTTCTATTCTTGTTACTCCACTCTATGCTCTCGCGCACACTCCCCTCTCATTTTCTCACGCTCATATCCAGGCAGCGTAGTGCCTGAATTATTCTCAACAAAATTGTCGTCCAATTTGAATTTCTTTTCGTCGCTGAATACCTATAATATGGTTCCACATTTCTGATTGCGACACGAAGTATTCTGCGAAATTCAAACGGCGCCCCATGTGACATTTGCTGAATGGTGCTTGCTAGACTTGGATCACATTTCAACTGCAATCGTTGCACTATTTGCGGCGATGAAACACGCGTTCTCGATCCATAACAACGCCAGTTTAACGGTGTGATAGAGAGGAGGCTTTATAGTTCTCAATTCCATAGGTCCCAAGCAATTATAAAAGCATAATTTTACGGCAAATAAAATAGGAAAGTTGTAAAAGAATGCAAATAAACTTGTTAACTTCAAATAATCGTAATTTCGAAAAGAATGCACGAAATGCAATCATTCGAACATTAGGGTAGACCAGGGCAAATCGGATCACTTTATGTTTGACGGTACAAAACTAATAGTCAAACATTTAAAAGCTAATTTTTTATTACATGCTCGTGACCAGTACACCTTTGGCTTGAACACGAATATATAAAAATTGAAACAAAACATAAAAATCTTTCATTTATAAACAAAAAACGAAAAAACGAGAAATATCCGATTCGCCCCGAAACTTGGGGCGAATCGGATAACGCAGAAATTTCTGAAAAAAAAAACTGAAATTTTCGTAACAAAATCTTTAGAATCAACTTAAACAAATCTAATTTAATGACAGTCAAGTCAAGTGATACTACTTAGCACGCGGATCGGAAGGATATTGCCGTTTTTTTTTGCTGCCTCTATCAGTACAATTCTCGTGGCACCAGTCTTCACGAAAGTAGACGAATTAATTTTTCACCACAGTAAATACAATGACATCTTCTTAAAACCATTCATTTATTTATTTTTTCGACATTTCTTTAGATTTAATTTTTATCACAGTTTCCTTTATTTTTTTTTTTTTTTTTGACACCATGATCTCTGATTGAGCTTTTTTATGTACCTACCAACCATCTGTATATAAACAATTATCATATTTATAATAATAAAAATACTCAAATGAAAAAAAAGAGTGATCCGATTCACCCCAAATAACGTGATCCGATTAGCCCCATGTATAAGTATTTCAAAGATTGCGGATTATTACGATATTATTAGAACATATTATGATATAATAGTCTAAAATACATCAAATACTAAACTTGGACGCCGTGCAAACTAATAACGATAAGTACATTTGAATTTTTAAGCTTACTTTTTATTTTAAATACGAAATTGCAGATTACGTAGGTTAGATTCGAACCAGAATTGTAACATTCGCACGCAACCATCTCATTGAAAACGTATGCCAGCTCTAAACAATGACTTAAAACAATTGACGGGCTATTGCAGTAGGTGTGGGGGAGAGAGACGAGGTACTACGAACGATCGGTATGCTCATTTTTATCGCGATGTAAGAAATATGGACTAAATTCTCATCTTTTTTTTAGATCAATTCTCTCATCAATTCTTATTTTGATCCGATTCGCCCTCTAATCCAATTCACCCTGGTCTACCTATTATGCAAATAAAACTTTAGGTTTATTACAGTTATGGGCTGAAAACTGATGAAAACTGATTTCCACCACTTTTAATTATTTGTAGCTCATAGCTGCGTTCACTGATTTCGATGAAATTTTCAGTATGTATCCAACTCACTTAAATCTACAAACGGTTTTTTGAATTTTCATTACATTCTCAGATAAAAAAGTTAAACAAATGATCTTCACTATTTTCTTTGCTATTCCGATCAATTGCAATTTTTTCAAAACGTCGAAACACGCCACCCATGAAACTAATCATTCTAGCTTCTAAAAAACTAACTGAAAGGACTAATTTTAAACAAGTTATTCTGTTTTAAAGGGTTTCCACATAGTTTTATCCCCCACCGTATATAAAAGGTTGGTATCGAGCAAACTCGAAGAACCGTAATCGCCTTGCTATATGTGAGCAACATCCCACAACATGTTGGCCAACTCTACATCCGCAAGTATGTCCAATAATTGAAGCAATCCCACTTTCAGATTTATCTAATAACAGCTACACAAACGAAATACTTTACAGTGTTGATGTGGCGCGAGTGCAACTGTGTTTTAAGTAGAATACTGTCGACGAAATCCAGATCAATTTGATATCTGCAATAATTGCTGGATCCAGAAGTTATTGGCTGCTATATGAAACTCAAAGTCACCAGATTGATCCAACAAGGGAAGTTAGACAACCCGAAAATTCAGAAAATAATGCAACTTTGTGTGCAGGTACAATAGTTCATCCGAAAGAATAACCTATTCTTTGTTGGTGCCATAGTACTACGATTTGGGGGGGAATAAACTCTTGAAAAAATGCAGAATTTTCTTTTTCAAGGAATATCTCGATAATGGAGTTTATATCGAAAAGAAGTTTAAACAAAAGTTGCACCTTTTTCTTATATCTACACAAATGTGTAAAAATGATTATTGAATTATGGATTGGTGGTGGGGATAACTTGAAAAGTATGGATTTTTCGATAATTATTTTAACTTAGTTTTATAGATATTAACGAAAGATGCAACTTTTGTTTAAACTTCTTTTCGATATCTCTCACCGTTCTCGAGATATACCACGAAAAATAAAATTTTGCATGTTCTTCAAAGAGTGATTTCACCTTCTAAAAACGCACTATTGCACCAAGAAAAAATAGGTTTATCTTAAGGATAAACTACTCTACTTGCACACGAAGTTACATAATTTTCTGAATTCAGATTTCGGTAGCTTCTGTTGCTTCATAATATCCAGATGTGAATAAACTGAGATCAGTAACACTTTGTTAGTTATGGGAAAAATCTAGCGACGCAACTTCAATGCGTGGACATTGCGACCGACGTGCATTCACGCTTTTCTTGCGAACTGATTCTGATAAATAGTTATCTTCAGTTGAATACTCGAGTATGCTTTTATAATAATTTCGTCAAGATGTGACGTAGAAGCACAAGTGATTTTAAAATCAATAAATAGGGGACGCATTGTGGTGTTCTGAATAGTTTTATCGAAAAATTTATAACGTTCTTTTATTTTTTCATTAATCGTTTCCAAAGCATATCGGGTGTTTGTAATGATCGCGGCGATTGATTCGCCTGTTTTGTCGCTGAAGATTTTCGAGATGGGTGTGCAAATGATTATAGTTTACCCACAGATCTTTTTCCTCAAATTTTATTTATACAACTTTGGAAGCCACGACTAACAACAAATATATCTCACGCTCAAAACTTATCCCATAAGTTTCGAAAAGCTCTTTCGGAATTGAAACAGTAGTTTTATTTCCAGGATCCACAAACATTAGCTATATGACTATCCTTTAATACTGCTATCATAAGTTTTATTAGGTTTCGACGTTTGTATGTAGAATATGTCATACGTTGAAACGAAATTTTGTAACTTTTCTGAAAAAACTTCCGTCTAACAGAATAATAACGGTAATTAATGCTTCTTCAGATTTGCTCGACATCAACCTCCTATTACGTTCACACGCAAGCTTCATGAACGGTTATTTTCCTGAAGAACCATCATCCGAAAAAGGGGAAGACGAATCATAATAATTCTTCTTTGCGCTCAACGCATTTGCTTTTGTCTTACACGTAAGTTGAAGTAGGTATAGGTGCACTCTACCTCTATTATTTTTTAACATCAACTCAAAACTGCAGCATGTGCCCAATGTACATATTCTGATAGAGAATTGAAAACTGTATAAAACCCAGTTACAGTTGAATTTATTTAGATTATAAACAAAATCCCTACATAACATTAAACACGATAACACCCTTTTAAAGCTGTTAAAAAGTTTTGCAAAGTAATAAAAAATCTGATATTTCGTAAGGGCACCTTTTGCTTTTAGGACGGGCTAAAAGAATACCACAAGTGGTAACTCCTTTGTCGGCCCCAAAAATGTGTTATCCCGTTCAATGTCATAAAATTTGTTTTGTTAGTTACATAAATTCAATTTTAACTGGGTTTTATACGGTTTTCAATTATCCATAAAAAGATGTATATTAAACACATATCACAGTTCCAACTTGGTGTTAAAAAATAACAAAAATAAAGCAAATCGAAAAAGTGGTAACTATTTTGTCCGCTACTGTAGTTCTAAACATATTTTCGCTAATATCTGCATCGTTAATTTATCGCTTTCTATGATTATTAAATAACCTTTTTTACGTTACTCTTTTACATAGGTACAGTAAAAATATCGACTTTTATCTACATAATAGCGTTCAAATGATTGCATTTCATGTATTTGTTTCGAAGTTATGACCATTTGAAGTCAATAACTTCCAATTTGTCGCTCGATGCTCCTTCTTCTATATCTGAATTCTTTACAGCTTTCCCGCCGTATTTGCCGTAACAATTATGCTTGTATAATTCCTTGGGACCTATAGAATTATCCCCTACTAATAACTCAGATGTCAGAAGAACCATAAAGACCATTTTCAACCACCCGTTTTGACGGTCTGCCGGATCGCCTCTTTTATCAATAATCTTCCTTTCCTTTTTTTAAAAAAATTATTCATCGCGTTCTGAGGTTTCTGTAAATCACTAGGGATCTCTCGCTGTATCGTTCCAGGACGTCGCAGGTCCAAAATTCGCTGCTACTCCATTTGTGATAGTTCTCCGCCTTACGCCATTGTTTACAATTTAAGCAATGAACGCAGAGGAAAATTTTTATTTTCGATACGAAGGTACTACTGCATTTTCACGCTTTGTCAAGCTTATATCACCATTCTATAAAATAAATACTTTAGTATTTTCTTCAGGTATAGACATTTGGCAAAAATGACTGTTACACAGGTGACAGTACATTTTAAGAGGTATTACAAAATAATGATATTTTATGAGCCCGCTTTCTTATGCAGAGAACCTAAGAAAAATTACCTTGACCCTATAATAATTCCCCCTACATCGTTAAATATGAAATCAAATTTTGCATAGATTAAATTATGTTTGCATATATAATATTATTTTTTTCATAAATATGTACATGCTTCTGAAAAGCTAGACGTATCAAACTATTTCGTCCGATAATGTTTTAATTACGCTAATATTCACCATGGTAATAGTATCACATTTTAATTGAATGGTTACAGTGTAATCACTCATTAATCTATAACGGTTTGCAATTTTAAGTTTAAATTAGTATTTTAAATCTTCTAATTAACATTACAACTCTCAAAATAAATAGCTTTCTAATATAACTGTAGAACTATCGCAAAGTTACGTTTTGCATTTATACATTCAGATCTCAGAGGTTGAGGTCTGATGATTTTCTTTTAATATCAATAGGAGTGCTTTACGTGCCAGTTTACTGTTAACCAGCAAGCGCAGGAGGTACATATTAAATAATCTGAATGAATACCTAAAAATAAGAGTAATTCCTTAAGGTTGTGAAAAATATACTTATGTACGTACATTCGAAACGAAAAAAGTAACATTTGCTGATAAAAGAATTACAGTGTAAATGAAAAAAAAATTTAAAAAATTAAAACCGGCTTCAAAAAAATAAAATTGCTCTAAAAATTAAAAAATAATTTTTTCCCTTATTTAACCTACGACTCTCATATTTTTTTAAGTCGACGCCAGATTTACACAGTGCAAATGTTGAGCCACCGATTTAAAAAATATGAGAGTCGTAGATTAAATAAGGGAAAAAATTATTTTTTATTTTTTAGTGCAATTTTATTTTTTTTGAAGTCGGTTTTAATTTTTTAAAATTTTTTTATTTTAACTTTTTAGTTTTATATATATTGACACAACATGCTGTGGAGATATGCGCGTCGGTACATAAAAGAATAATAATTAGGTAAAAATAGTCTTTATTATTAACCAGAATTGGCAAAATATTGGGCCAATGTTGATGCAGTGTAGGATTGGACCACCGGGACATCGCCTTTTTCGAATGAAAAAAAAGATCATCAAAATCGGTTCATTTGCTGACGAGTTATGGGGGAATAAACATATAAATAAATTATATTAATCATAACTGGCAAAATATTGGGCCAATGTTGATGCAGTGCAGAATGGGACCACCGGGTCATCGTCCCCTTTCGAATAAGAAAAAGATCATCAAAATCGGTCCATATGCTGAGGAGTTATGAGCGAACAAACATAAAAAAAAAACATACGGGTTGAATCTATAACCTCCTCCTTTTTGAAGTCGGTTAAAAAGGGGAATTATCAAGAAATTGGCAATATAATCAGGTCGTGATCAGCATAATGTTTGGAATTTAAGTACTACTTATTATTCATTAAGTATATTTTAACACGATACTGCGATGACACACATTATAGTAATGATAAAAACAACCAAAATCGTCCTTTTTCAAAAATTTTAAATAATGTAACTAAAAGTTATGGGAAGTTCTCGCACCGCAGAAATAACTAAGAATGCTCACATTGAGTAATGTTTAATCCATAATATTATATTCCATTTGAGTCTTTTTACTGATTTTGGAGAAAATCTTGCAAATGCTGTAAATATTAAAGATTTGGTATCGAATAATCAGAAATATGAAGAAGAAATGCACTGCAACTACATATTTTTATTTTTGAATTCTAAGTTTCCGCTGTCATTTTTTTACACAACGCCTAGCGTAATTATAAAGCAATATTGATTTGCACATGGTCACTATTGTATGATGATTTTCTTCTATCTGTAAATGCATCTGTTCAATATTTATGTTTTAAGTCTCATAACGATCCGTTAATATTTATTCAAGTTATCGCAATTTATGTTTAAAGAAATAATGATTTTGTACGATGAAAAATTTTTTGTTTATAATTTTTAGCTCGAATAGTAATGATTGGTAAACAAACTGAAAATAGAAAAAATGTGTATCGTGAAGAGCTTTACAACACTATATTTGTTAAAATTCAGTTTAATAATATTTAATTTTCCAATCTTTCTTAGCATTTGGACAATAATTTTTCCCATTTTCGAGCGCTAGTCCCTTTATTGCACCCAACCCTTCAATTGCATGCTATGATCCCTACTCAAAAGGAGAGGACCAGAATTGGAAACGCGCTTTTGTAATGCGTCATGGGTATGTACATATATTAAATTGTATAGCTCGACGAGCCGTTCAAGAAACACACCCTTTTGGGTGCACCTGGTTATTTGTTTTCGAGGCGTTTCCGTTTAAAAAATCGGTTATCACAGTTGATATTACTTAGGAACTAATATTTGCCTGCGTAATACGGTGGAAGTGCGTGTAGAACGTTGACTCTAAAATCCGGAGATCGCCAGATCGAATCCCGTTTGGCGCAATTCGGACAAATGTTATTTCCCTGTGTCGAATATTATAACCGATTTTTTAAACGCAAAAATTTCGAAGAAAACTAATGACCAGTTGCACTCAAAAGGGGGGTGAGGTGTTTCTTGAACGGCTCACCGAGCCCTACAATTTGACATAGGTATGACGCATTATAAATCCTCGTCAGAATTTTATGGAGTTTAAGGTAGTTCCTAACCAACTATGTTAATCAAATTAGAGTTGCATAATAAACGATAAATATAAAGTAGTATGATACTATGGAAATAATAATAATAATTTTTAACATCATGTATATATATTTTAAAAAGTTCAATGTTAATATAAATAATTGTAATACGAAAATGGAATATTAAATTGATTAACGTAGTGAATTGGAGCAGCATATCTGACAACGTTGCATTCATTCGGAGCGTCTTTTATAAACAAAATGTCAGAAAAAATGTTGATATGAATCTGAATCTTCGTTCCCTATTTAAATGTCTAAACATATCGATTGTGTGACGTTGCCACGTTCACTGCTCTGCATAGTTTCTGAAAAATTTGCACGTAAACCTATTTTTTTATGGGCATTTACGAAGAAACTATGTGGTCAGTTTTGCAGAAATTAATAAATTCATTTCCTGACATTCCGATGTACTTTTGTGCCAATTTTGGTACATTTCTTGAATATGGTTTTCCTGTTTCAGAAGAAAAACTAAAACTATAACCCTCTTTTTCTGACTCCGCCATATCCCACTGTGTTAAAATGCATCAACTTTAATTAACAATTTCTCTATAACTATGTGGTAAATCGATTTTAAACTTTGTACAAGGGTTTCTTGTATTCCAAATTAGTTTTGCACGAAATTTGAAAGAATTCTTGAATTTAGTAGATTATTCGGGAACTACCTTAATGAACAAATTCTGTAATGATCAGGAAGCAGTACTAAGTAATTTCCTTTTCCGCATTTGATTGCTGTGTAATAAGTACATTGTTTATCCCTTGTCACGATTTGTTTAAGGAATGAAGTTTACTGTTCCCTCTGAAGTAAGAATGCAAGTAAATACTATCTCTATTCGCATATGCTAAACATTATGCGGTAATTATTTAGAACAGGTGTTTCCTCACCGATTTCAATGATTTTTGGACATAGGGTGACCTGTCCAGTGAATGAACACTTAAGCTGCATGTCTGTTAAAATTAGTATTCAAAAGTCGTTATTTAACTCTCTGAAAGTTATTTCTGCAAGCAAGCTGTTTTATTACGAAAGTCAGACATCCCGGAACACAATTCTAGCAATGTTTGATAGTTATAACTTTCATTAAAAGTCTGGCAGAGGATTATATAAAAAATGGGCCAATGACCAGTGAATGAACATAAATTTCTAATGAATGAACAGGGGTACCCCAGTGAATGAACGGGATAATAACAGAGATTAGGTTTCCAATGTATTTAGACGATTTTTTGTGTAAATAATTTTTTATTCTCTAATTGCAATAATATTATTGATTTGATACTTTACTAGTCTTATAAGATCATAATCATGCATAGCTGAAATTTATTTTCTGGGGTGGGTTAACTTAATCTTCACACTGGCGGCGAAAGTGTCAACAGAAAAAAAGACAGGTTAAGTTGTTCATTCATTGGTAAAGTAAGAAATGTCCGCGTTTGCCAGTGAATGAACGGCCGTGGAGTCAACTGTTGAATAAACGGAATTAATGCCGTGTAAGTTAGAAGTAAAAAGAAAAACGCCTTTGCGAGACGTCTGTGGGTGTCCACTCTAAATTTCGGTGTAAGTTTCAACGTGAAATACGCGCGATAGGCGTTAATTTTTCGTATTACATAAGCAACGTTCATTCAGTGGGGGGTGTTCATTCACTGGACAGGTCACCCTATGTCGGGGACATGATACTGAACAACTTTTTTCTATACATGTTACCGCCGCTCGACGTTCGTTTCCAAGATACTCGCGAAAAACTGCTGCTACTGCTAGAATGAATTGTTGCGAGCACCGGGTATAAGCCCGTGCATAGCTTGCTGGTGTTCATAGCTGAAGACAGAAGAGGGTCAACCCCCTTCGAGAACAACGGCGAGAAGACGGTCTGGTACCGAACGCCATAGCGTTCGGACGCACGCGTGGCGTGTATCGTTGTAAACCTGTAAGGCCGCGTCCAGATCTGAACCGAACCCCGAACCGAACGCCACTTGAGACTCCCTAATGCCATGTTCCTACGTGTGGAACGTATATTTCTAGCGATCTTCGCCAGTTTAGACTGAGTCTCGTGGCTCGCGACAACTAAAGATTGAAGGACCGAGAGTGTTAAGAGTAATGCAGACCAAAGATTTGCCTGCCATATGACACCGAGGAAGGGACCTGGGGACCCTCAACTAAAGGAAAGTCAGGCTCGCCGCCATATTTGGGCTGTTCCCAGCCGATGTCGGTAAAGTCCCATCTGTACAGACCTTTGGTCTGCACTACTCTAAACACTCTCTGTCCTTCAATCTTTAGCTGTCGCGAGCCACGAGACTCAGCCTAAACTGGCGAAGATCGCTAGAAATATACGTTCCACACGTAGGAATGTGGCATTACGGAGTCGCAAGTGGCGTTCGGTTCAGATCTGGACGCGGCCTAACGATAACCATTGTCCTGTGTACCAAAATATAGCAGAGTTGTGCAATGTGCACTCGCGTGTGGTCATTCTATATCCCTTTGCGCCGGGGTGGATGCCCCGGCGCAACAGTATCCTGCCGTAAATTTACCTACAGTACGCGTCCGCGGCAGCGTATACGCCAGCATGGGACAGAACAAATGACGAAGCTGACTTTTGTTTCCGAGATATTTGGGAAAAACTTCTTTTGACTTATTTCGACGCAACGCATTCCACTTTCCAACTTGTCCCGGGTATTAGTATTGGTTGGGGCTAGATTAACGCGGCGGCGCGCGCCCGCTCGCAGGCGCGTAAAGAACGGTAGCGAACCGACGTGATTTGGGGTGTTGACGGGAGTCTCCACACACCCAACAGGTGCTTTCGAAGGCCCCCTCTTTCTTGCAAAAAAATTATGTTTGAGAACCAGAGTCATCCTAATAACTGGCGGAGTCGGCACCGCCGAACAGAATCAGAGTGTTTAGGGGCATCCGCAAGTTTCTGGTTCAAATCTGTAAACTCACATTGATTCCCTACCATGCTTTACGCACCCGCGAGCGGGCGCGCGCCCCCGCACCAATTTAGCCCCAACCAATACTAATACTCGGGACAAGTTAGAAAGTGGAATGCGTTGCGTCGGAATAAATCAACAGAAGTTTTTCGCAAATATCTCGGAAACGAAGGTAGAGCGGCGGTAACATCTATAGGAAAAAGTTGTTCAGAATCATGTCCCCCGACAACATATCCAAAAATCATTGAAATCGGTGAGGAAACACCTGTTCTGCATAATTACCCATTATGCTCATTGCCAGATGGATGTTCGAAAACTATGCTCGCAAACAGTTCGCAAACTTTTTATAACCACTACTCGACCTTTTTGCGAAGATTACTCGTGTATAAAATTCATAAAGACTTCCCGAACAGTTATAAATATTCTGTTACACCAGCCTATCAGCTTCTTAAGGAATCAGTTCCCGGCAACCGGCTACATCGTCACATCTTTCTTTCGCATGAAACACATGCAAGCTTCTTTCGATCGTATGAAAAATGAAGCCGCAGGCTCTATATTGAAATTAAGAAATGAGTTTACTGTGATTTCTCACAAGAGAGCATTCCAGAATGAGAAAAATTCGATTTCGTGGCAAGACAGGGCACGCAGCCGCTCTCGTGTCGGAACGTGAAAGAGTTGAAGTACGTAGCTGAAGCCGTGGATACCTAATGTCTGATATCGGAAATGCCCCGAGCGACGGCACGTTGATTGAAGCCTTTGCAACTCGGAACTCACACTGAACGTTAAGTACATGCATCCCCTTAGTACATACGGATACTCCCACTCAGGTACTCGCGCACCTCTTCCTCCTCCCAGTTCACGTAGTTCCCCTCGGCTTTGCATCGGGCCGCCTGCGCGGGACCGATCGAGCCACGCCGGGGCCCGTCTACCCGATTGTTTGCGCAATTCGTCATTTATCAGGCGGCTACGAAGTAGATTCGGAATGAACAAAATTGATGATTGATTCTTGATTGCACGAGCGAGACAGTTAACGAGTGGTTTGTTTTAGTAATGCCGCTTTGAAAAATTATTCAACACTGCGGTTGGTTTTAGTAGAATTGCAGGCAAGAGGTTTTATACGATTCCAAATCAGTTGCAAGAGCATTGTGATTGGTAGTCTTGTACAATCTTGCCAATTTTATGAAATCTTGAGTGTCTTGAAAATCTTGATTGTCTTGAAATTGTTGAGTTTTTAATGTTTAGTGCTTTGCTGTTGTTTTTCTTTTCGTTCGTTTTGATTGCGTTATGCTACTATATAATCTGTAATATAAACAAGCGAATTTTTCAGTATCATAACGATATTTAAAAGCTGGATTGGGGCGTAAAAATCAAAATATTTTCAAGACCTGCCAACCAATTTCGGTTTATATACAATTTCAAACTGTCTCGAAACTGCGTGTTCTTGATTTATTCAACACGTTTACAAGGCAGCTTCTGGAAGTCCCAGCACTATAAATGGGGATAGTAGTCTACTTATGTTATTGTAGGTATTCGATACAATTATCCTTATAGTAAGATTGATTTTGTGTATACTCTCCGTTTATACTTGACTAAGGGGTATTTACAAAGATGAATATCTAAGCTTTCGTTGATGTGAAAATTTAAGTCTTCAATAGTTTTATTTTGAACATGTATTAGGCGAGAATTTAAAATGAACTCATGTCTTTACACCACCTTACAGTTGGAGCAAGTACGTTATAAAGAAACAATGACTGTATGTATTTAGAATTTGTAAGTTGTTATCATGTTTATGGCGAAAAACAATACTCAATGACAGATTGGAGATTTTAGTTTCAGAATTTATCTAAACCTTAAGTATTTATTACACACCTACATAGATATTAAAATTGTAATCTCTTTAATAATAGCGTATATCAATTACTAAGTATAAAGCAAAATGTATTAACAGTTGGTGAGCAAGAAATGAAACATAGATATCCAGATAAAAGGTATAAATTTACGTAAATGCATAACATATGTTTCTTAGAATTCAACGTTTTATATTTCTTATTCCAATTTTGTGATAAAATTATATGAAATGGAATTCAAAAAAATTTCAAATGCTTATGGTAGAATAAGTATTTACTGTGGTCCATAAAACCTTAACAGATCCAGTAGTTACTCCAATGATTCTTGGGTAAACGGCCTAACAAATACCATTACTCTTGGAACCGTTGCCTGGGGGGGGGGGGGGGGGGGGGGGTAAAATTTAATCGTGCGAGTTGCGTCGAGCGAATTAAAATCGGACAAGCTCCTATCGCATTATATCGGCATGATCGCGGATATTAGCGTGATCGCCTACAATCAATTACCTGTTATCAATAATTCATGCTGAAAATTATTTTCTCAATCATTCCAAGCACTTCAGCCCCTTCTATTTTTGCTACAGGGTGGTCTTGCGTTTCTGATGAGTGATGAGGTACAATGTTTATAAACATGTAGATGAATATCGCAAAGTTTGTTTTATCCTACCGTTTTTAAACTCGTTAGTGTCATAGATTTTAACTACATGAAATCTCTTTAATAATAACGATTTCAACTACCTGAAATCTTTTAACGAAAAATTCTTAAATATTCAAGAATAAAATAACATTGAAAGCAAGTTAGATAATAGGACTATTTACTTATGTTCATTTTATTTTGTACACAATTTAAGTGATGACTAAGTTTACTGTCTTGTCGCGATCGATTTGTTGTATTTAATTAAAAAAAACACACACACACACTTCAACACACTCAAACTACACACTTAGGTAGTGAAATGAACGTATTGGATATTGTAGTTAACACTGCTATTGCAATTCCATACTGTAAAACGACAATACAATTAACATAATGTCATTTTTAAGGAATGAAAACAGAAAAAATAGTTAAAGCAATTCATTTCAATTTTCGCAACACGTCCAGGTGATTTTACAATACTATAGGTATAATATATAGTTCAATAACCTTATAAACTAGAATTAATAAATAACGTAACTGTGTTTCACCTGAAGCATACAAAAATGGCAAATGCGTGTTACGCTATGTAGCTAAGTATGTAGGATAAAGGCAGGTAATATAGAACGGCACGTAATATGGAACTTCGTAAAAATTTCGATAACGAAATAACGAACTCTTCAGGCAATGGTGTATACTAGATCCCTAGACACAACAGACGATGATAATGACAATTGAACACTAGTCGGGTATCCATCATTGAAAGAGAAATGTTTATATATTTTGTGGGGTGTAAAAGTTTCTGAAAAGTGCATCAAACAGTTAAATATTGTAGTGAAGATATGTTACAAAGTATTATTTTGATATAATTTATCATTAAATATGTGTGTTCTTGATTATTCAACAATAATTTACCAAGAATTTCTTCTTAGTATAATTCTTAATTTCTTGTCGGAACATGTGTGTACGTAATATGGAACATACCGAGTAACGTAGATGAAATTGATAATGATGATGACGACGATGATGTGAAATGCTTATTTTGCGGTGGTAATTATAAAAATAATGATAATGAAAAGTAGACCAAATGTATTCGTTGCTTTCAGTGGGCACACGAAGAATGTGGGGCTTCCGACTTATTATTCGCGTGCCCAACGTGTAGGAGACACAGAAAGCAGAAATAAATTCCAAAAATGATGTATATTGATTTATTTGTATCTTCTGTTTAATAAATCTTCATTTTTATTAAAAAAAAAAAGTAAAGATTTTTGAGTTTTCTGTACAAATTTCCTATGTGTTCCATATTAGGATCCATTTTTTCGAACGGCCGATTTTCACTTTTTTCAATTTTTTTACAATAATTACACAACAATTGGATTTTTTTACATTTGACTATGTAAATATGATTATGCATTAGTTCCTTCGTCCCCTCATGCTAGTTTTATTAAAAAAAAAAACAAATTCCCCTACTTTTGACAAACTTTTGAAATCAGATGTTCCATATTACCTGCCTTTACCCTACCTACTTACAACGGAATAACACTTCATTCCATGATTCTGATTTTAAATACCAACCGAAAGGCACCACTATTTACACCAATACAGCTCTAACTGTAACGATGATTATTTCAATATTGTATACATAAATTGCTTCATTAATTATGATTTTATTTCTTTGGTGTTTTTAAAGATCAACAAGTATCGAGTTTTGTAAAGGTATTTGTAAATAAAGTTAATTACTTGGAATGCATAAAGTAATTTCCGGGGTGTCCCGTTGATGTGCATTACAATTTACAATGAGAAATGAAAACAGAACCGTAAGTCCTGTTCACACGGCTGACAATGAGCGTCGAACATTCAGATCCGTGACTCGAATTACAAGTGTTAAAGTCCACAAATGTGTGTTGAGAACAAGTAATGAAATGGTGAATGCTATACAATTATGAAAAATCCATGCGCGTCGTTCAGCCACGGAACTCAATGTTCACTTCAGTTCACAACAAATGAGAATTTTATACTTCTCTTGTTCCCATTGCGCGGACTCCCGATTTTCATTAATTGATTCAGATACCATCTCTATTTATGGTATAAATAGCAGTGTTATTGTTATTCGTATCGAATCGTTCGATTCATAAGCTTACGCATACTATAAGTAACGATTTCACTGAATCGAGAAACGTTTTCGAATTTAATAAATACCTAAACGCATAATAACACCAAATTTAAAACACTGGCAAGTATAGCAATATATGTCAAATGCAAGTAATTGGAACAAGAAAGGAAAAGCCAGTTTGTTATGTTATTTATTTATGAATAAATATAGTTGCGTATTAAAAACTCTGATTAAAAAATTAGTAGCATTATATAAGTTGACATCTAACAAGGGAAGATCCCGAATCCCGAAATTCAAAAAATTCTGAAACTTTGTGAATATGTAGGGAATTTCCTCCTGATTAGAACGCAATTTTGTTTGCTGCCCGAATTCACACTAAGGGGATATAATTGACCTCTGAAAATCCGGTTATTTACTGTTTTTGTGTTATAACTCGTGAACTGTAAAATAATTTTTTTACCAAATGATAGATCTAATTAACAGAAGTAACTTTTGTCTTGAAACTTCTTTTTTATCTCTTACCTTTCGCGAGTTATAACACAAAATCGAAAAATAGCCGAATTTTGAGGGGTTAATTTCATCCCCTTCGAGTGAATTTGGGCCGCAAACAGAAATTGCGTTGTAATCAGGAGGAAATCCCCTACATAGTCACAAAGTTTCAGAATTTTTTGAATTTTAGGGTTCGGGATATTATCTTGTAAGTATTGTTTTTAAAACTGAATTGCTAGTGTTGTCCAAAGTGTAGAATTTATACATCTTTTATATCACAAAGGCAATGTTGTTCATATTTCATACATATCATTCAGCCAGATAACGTTCAAACGATTATTCAATTCGTTAAGCTCTTATGAATCAACTAACTTAATTTTTCAACAAATACAACTTGACGTAGGTATTCATGCATATATTTTGTAAGTGCACTTAATTCCTTTTTACACGCTTTTGATTTAACATGGTCTGGAAAAAAATTAAATTTTCTTTTTGCACGATTTATTTTAATCAAACACAGTCTCATAAATTTTCATTTTAAAAATCTTCACTTAATTTTAATTCTAAGAAAAAATATTCCTACTCTATTTTTGTAGGAAATTGCTCTGAAGAGAAACATCTATTATTTTTAAAGATTACAAGCATGCATTTGCGAGAAGCATGCCCTGTAAATATCGTATGCATCGTTACAACTCTTCTCCAGGTTGTCGATTGTAAAATCCTTAAAACTTTCAGCTTAAAATGAGTTTTATCAAATTTTGATCAATTCAGTGTCCGCGTTCATGGATTTCGGTCGCAGTAGGTATCGCCCGCTGTCATGTGACCATTGTAAGGAACTATCACGAGATGTCAACGTAAACAAGAAGCAAAACACCTACTACGAATTAATCCGTTTCTTCAAGTTTGCAAGCGAATAACTTCGGCGCATGTGTCGTAATGGAACATGGTAGTCGGTTACATAGAATTTCACGTATTGTCGCAAAAGAAGTCGACTCCGTCGAAGAGGCCCACCTCATGACTGTATGGGCCCTTTCGTTTCGAACTCGTTCTGGGGTCTGTGCGATTCTCCTTGCGCCTACCGCGAAAGAGAGAGCGAGTGAGAGGGAGGGAGAGAGATCGAGCCGGTGGCGGCGTTCGGCGCCTTTTGATCTTGCCTGTAATCCCGTCGGGCCCTGCGGCCTGACTGACGTCATGAAAGGTGTCTAAGAGTCGTACGTACGCGACGGTATCACGCAAGTGTGCGATGCGTGCCTGTGGATATGTCCTCACGGACCCATTGGGGTCCCACAGGGTGGGAGATGTAAATCTTACGGATTTGATGAATGACGAAACGGGACTACTTTAGCAGCATCGGGCACGGGCAGAGGAGTGGTTGGAGGTTGTCCCTTTTTGAATTATGCCGTAGTAATTAGCAGGAGTTTTCATAGCAGGTGTTGCGAACGACTCGTATAACGACAAGTCCATTATTTCGTCGATATGATTATCAATTTTTAGTGAGCAGGTAGTTAACTGTGTTTTGCAGAGACCCTGCTCTTGCGCATTCACTGCATCACATCGAAAGGGTGAGGTCGACGTGAAATTGGATATATGATTGTTGGTACTATGGTATATATGATTACTTTTGAAGGCAAAAGAATATTTGACTATTCGAATGAAGTTCTGTCTTAGTTAGGTGTGAGTTACGTAACGGGATAACTCCCTCGAACAACTTGACCGAAACAGGGTTTTTTAAAGTTCAAAGTAAAAGAGAGAACTTGGCAGCACGACTATGAGAGTAGCGTGATAATTCGATTTTGGTGACATTACTATTGGATGGTTTTTTCTGCACCCACTTCTTTACTCCTCCTAAGATGCCTCACTACTGTTTGTTACACTTAGGTATACTTTACGATAGTGTATAGTCATTCATTTCGTCACAATAAAAAATAGAGAATATGGAAAATTTTAAACAATTAGGTATGAATGAAATTATTAAAACTTCATGACTCAATATAAAGCAGTCACCTATATATTTCTAACTATAAGTAATAATTTCGTTAAAAATTACAAATTGTGTAACAATTATATTGAATATTATCTTATAATGTTAATATTACCTTATAAGTACTAGTGAATAGTATTAAAACACGACATTGAATAATCAAATGCTTTCAAAGATCTTCGAATTCCTTACAAAATTATTAACACAGATCAAGGATGTATAGGGGAGACCGGGCAAAGTGAACCGCGGGGTAAAATGAGCTTTCTTAATTTATTCTTTAACAATAGAATATATTTACAAAATGTGGTGACGTAATAAATGTGTGTAGTACCACAATGATAATTATGCACGTTCAGATATTGAAAAATGAAAATTCATTTAAAAAATTAAAAATGAAGTTTTTGAGACTTCCAGTTGGTTTTCTTTTCAATTTAGCTTTTTGGATAAATGAGTCTTAAATGTGTAATTTTAACTCCAAATTTTTTCTGCCTGTTTATAAAGAGCTTATAAACATATATGTACACGCGTTTGAGAAAACATTAATCCCAACATTATTAAATAATTAATTTTCCACTGAGTACATATTCGGGGTAAAGTGACCGCGGTAAACTGAACTGCAAATGGCTGCTAAGAACCAATGCGCAAGTGATGTGCGCAATATCCTAACCTGTCAGCTGGCTAGAAAACCACGCGGCGTGGTGGAACAGAAACTCACCTAAAAAAAAATGAAAAATCTGCTACAGTTTTTGACAACCACGGTGTAAAAAAGCCAGAAGCTGCTGTGCTACACGCGTCATTCCAGCGCAAGGGGTTAATATTTACCTATATCCTTAATTAAAGTTCTTATTTTGTTGCACCTCACTTTACCCCAGATAGAAGTTCACTTTAACCCATATATGGGGTACAGTGATACCTCTTGCATCATTTCTTTCAAGTTGAATTTTAATATACTCTAAGTTTATTTTATGTATTGCTGTTCATCAGTTATCAATAATAATGTTTTAATTATATTATAAATCTATTTCCAAACATTTTTATTGAAAGGGAAAAATTTAATTCGACTTCAAACTTTTTTCGTGCCACTTTGCCCTGATCTCCCCTAACTTTAAAATATCGTATTAGCTTATAATGGAAAAAGTGATGAAATTGTGAATGAAAGTGTGATGACGTTTTAGACATCCATATTTCCAAAGCCTTGTGCTATCCCTTGCACATTAGTTCAGTGACGGAAATGACATTAGAGGATTTCAGAAGCAAAAATTCGCGGTAATGTACGCATTCGTGGTTTCGTACGTGTAGCCCATGCACAAATCCCATTTCGGTAGCGATTCTTATGCAAACATTCTTTTATGTAAATACACGTAAACGCGGAATGGTCGCCATTGTCCTGGCGAGCGTGTCTCCAACGGAGTTAGGTTTTACGTGTGTGAATTTTCAGGAGAGAGGATCTGCTTGGTTAAACCCCCGTGCAGTCCCTGCTGATTTTTACTGCTCGGCGCAAAACCGGGGCCGTAACTCGTGACACGTCCTTTTCATAGTCTCGAGATCTCTGCGTTACGGAAAGTCCCTCTTTTGCAAAGTCGTAAGGTGAACCTCATAAAAGGGTACGAGCCCAACTACTACCAAGGCACATCTCATTTCGCTTGTTTCCTTCTTCTGGGCTTCCATCCTTCGGAGCCTTTTTCAGAAAGCCGCCGCTCCTTCCTGGGACCTTTTCCACTTTCATTTTGCTGCCACTTATGTGACGCCGTTTGTTTGACTTCGTGATTATAATTAAGTTAATTAAAGGGGGACTAATTACCGGTAATTAAAACCGTTTGAATGATATCTTCCGTGCTACCGAGCTTTCTGACCTTTCCAGGCTTGTACTGGAAAGTATTCGTCTTGGTCTGGTACGCGTTCGAAGTTTCGTCGTTCGATTCTCATTCATTTAGTGTCTTTTATAATTCTGAATGCTACTTCATGAAATTTCGTTCCACTGGGCAAAATATTTATTGTATATTCTCATTACGGTGATTTGGCAACTGTGTTGTGTATTTGACAGGTGTTTTAATGATTACATTTAAAATAGAAACAGGTTCTCGCAAAATGCGTATCGAGAGATGTAATAAATGTAATAATGCAAAATGCGTTAACACGATGATATGAATAAAGGGAGATATTTCACCTGAAATATTTCTGCTATATTTGAAATTTCAGAAAAATATGAAATATCCATTTGATCGTTATAGAAAAATGGAAGTACTACTTTCGTATCTGTTTCGATAATAAAGGGCGTACAGTGGTGGTCAAAAGAAAGTTGGAAACTCATATTTTTACACATCTACATGGTTAACTTAATACTAGGCTGTAAGTACTATGTAGATGTCACCAGTCTACTCTGGCAACTTCCCAATCTATGGAATATCAATCTATATTATTATTTATATATACCAAAGAAGAAGTCCTGACTGACTGACTGCCTGACTGGCTCATCAACGCCCAGCTCAAACCGTTTAACCTAGGAACGTGAAATTTACATTGGAGGTACATTGTTTTCATGACATAGGCACCCACTAAGGAAGGATTTTTGGAAATTATATTAAAAGTATATTAATCGAGATTTATATGAATGAGAATTAGAAATGCGAATTCTTACTTTGATAAGGTGGACGAATAGTTTAATGAGTAACTGTAGGTAGGGTAAATCCGAGAGACGCGGTCGGGCGGAGAGTTGGTCGAGTCGCTATATTTCAAACTCTATACGTAAAAACGCGTTAAAGTGCGGACCAATTACTTCTCTAGAAGCCAAATAATTGAATGAATAGCGCCACTTCGGTTCCTTCTGTGTTTTTCTAGATTTACAGGCTATAAAAGATAAACTGAGGTTACATTTAACCTCTTTTGTCAAACAACGGCGTACAGAATATTTAAAATAAACTTCTAAGTTTATTTTCGTTTAATGTTTGGAAATAATAAGACAGTAGAGATATTGAGGGACAATGCAGCTAAAGAATTTAGCCATATTAACTCTTCCTCTCAAAACTAACGAGAAGACCATCTCTTGCTACAGAAAGGAGAGATGGTCTAGTTATGATTATTTATTATTTTTGTTTATTTTTTATTTTTTATTATTATTTTATTATTATTTCTGCTTATTTAGTTTACTTATTCATTTTTGTATTCATTTGCCTTGCTAATCGCCGGTAGGTAGTTCGCTTTATCTTTCATGTGTTCTTTACTTGTTTAGCGTAAATAAATTAAATATCAATAAATCTGTAGTTGTATTCACTCATAAATAATTTTGCTTTCTTCTTTGTTATTTTTCCATGAATAATTATGTGAATGGTCTCTGCCAACGACGAAAACCATTTCTCCCGGCACCTCGGGAGAGATGGTCAGATGTCATCATTTCACTTTTCAACCCGATTTATAGTACATATTTTCTTAAAGCAAACATTGACCACTTTTTCTGAATCAGCATAAAATTCTGAACATATTAGGTTTGTTCTGATAAAATAAGTAATATCTGTATTAGTTTTAATAGCCATTTTATATTAGGTCGACCGGATTTATCCTATGTTAAGTGAGCCTGTCATTTTCTGCTCTCGTAGTATCTATGTAATTCTGCTCGTAGATACCAATAAAAATATGCATTCTTGTTTCCTTGCTTTCAGGACAGGGGCGCGTGAATCAGCTCGGGGGTGTGTTTATTAACGGACGTCCACTGCCAAATCATATTCGTTTAAAAATCGTAGAAATGGCCGCAGCCGGTGTCAGGCCCTGCGTAATCTCCAGGCAGCTAAGAGTCTCGCATGGCTGCGTATCAAAAATCTTGAATCGGTATCAAGAAACAGGATCGATTAGGCCGGGCGTGATCGGCGGCAGCAAACCGCGAGTGGCTACGCCCGAAGTCGAAGCGAAAATCGAAGACATGAAAAGGCAAAATCCTGGCATTTTCAGCTGGGAAATTCGCGAGAAACTGATAAAGGTCAGTTGATATTATCTATATAACATTATTTATAGTTTGGTTTTTCAATGTAAACAACGTTTTTGTACCGCGATCTTTGAGTGGTTCTCGCGGCATGAGTCCTTCAACAATTAGAACAGAGTTTGAATCAACAACAATTCTGTATGCAAAATTGAAAAGTATTTCGTTGAATTAGTCACAAAAAACGCTGTCGTATTATAAATGAAAAAGTACAGCATTCCATTTAAAAAAATTAAGTTGATCTTGAAATCTCCCCCATCACTGTACCAACGAAAAAAACTATATACTTTTTAGGAATAATTTTTTCATATTTTTACTCGCTTACGAAATATTTAAATGCTCTCAGTTAACTCAGACACACTGTATATCAGCTTTCAAGGTTCACCTTGGCTTGTTGTGCTTTAATGAATATAAAAATTCAAGTGTCAGTTGCATTGGAGTTACTGTTTTTGAGAAGTAGTACTTTAACTCTCGTTTAAGCGATTTATTTTATCTCAAGTTCGTATGTACCCGTAGGAAAGATATAAAAAAATATTTCTGAGTTTTAAACAATAAATTTTTGCTATATTTCACTGTTATACTAACTTGTCCAATATGGTTCTGCTAGCAGGATGGTGTCTGTGACAAAGCATCAGCACCATCGGTTTCCAGTATCTCGAGGCTTCTACGTGGACCTACGAATCAAACTCGCCCTGGAGACGATCCCCGAAGAAATCATTCTATCGATGGAATACTCGGTGAGTCTCTTTTCTCTGGTTAAATACATGCTGTGGTAACATTCTAAGGAAATAAAACAACGCATTCCCGTAAAATATGTATTTTCACTAATTTTATTTTAATTTTAGAACATAGAAGTGTTTTGAAATTATCAGCTTTGCAATTATCTTTTACGTCAAGGTACTCCTTTTGTTTAGAATACAAATAAAGTAATAAAATTATTTTTTTTAGTTATCTACTTTTACACGCACCATTTAAAAGTATATGTAAATTCATCTTTATATAGGTAAAATGTTATTTTGTCTGTTATTTAGAACGAGTATTATATAACTCCAGATTTTCCATTTTCCATCGTTTTAGTAAACTAGCTCTGAGTGTATGCATGCTCATTGTCAGGAGACTCAAACCAAAAGTAGTATAAAAGCGTTTGGTTGTGTTAGTCGCAGTGCGTTATTTTTTGAAATTCCTAAAAATGACAATATTAGAAATACACTTTCATTATAGAAACACTTACCAGCCTACGATTTATGACGAAATCGTGAAACAAAAATAGAAGCAGTGGGCGTTTCTAACAATTTTTTAATAATTCTAAATAAAGGAATGGCATCAGTAAGACCTCGCGAAATCTGAAAGAATTTAAAAATATTTCAGTACGTATCACTTCGTAATAAAAACATATTTTAATGTTTGATCAAAATTGCTTAATCCTGACTTTACTTCCTCAAAGTATTACATAATAATTTCTCGAAGAATTATTATTTTCATTTATATAGTATTCGAATTTCGCACAGAGGTGCAGAACATTCTTTAAAAATTCAATCTGTAACCGCGTCCGAGCGGTTCAGTTGATTTACATGAAAGAATTAACGACAACGGAATCAGTGGGCTGCCGTTTAAAGAGATTTTCAAAAACGATACATGCAAAATTCGCGAACAGCGCCGTTGTTTTAGCACCGCATAAACCATTAAGCGGGCATAAATGAAACGCTCGAGGTAATCGAGCGATAAGCGTAATTACAGCGTACAGCTACGTTAAGTTAATTGAGTTAAGGACTACAACGATAAGTGCTGCATGCATATTGGCAGTATTTTGTGGTGGACGAGAAAGATGTACGATTTTCAGTTCCTTTCGTTCTTAAGTCCCGATTCTTTCGACGTTCATAACTCTCTTAGGAGTGAATTATATTGTTACGAAACTAAGAATACGATCATCGAACAACTTTAGTAGGTTTAATACTTGGTATCATTATTAAAAGTGATATAAACATTACCAGAATAAATTTAATTATATTACACGTAACTATTATGTAATGTTAATAAAACATTGAAGTACCAAATTATGTATTCAGAATTTTCAAATTTTAACAAAATGATATTTGTGCGATCTATACAACAGAAAGATGTATAAAATTATATTTTTTCGATCCATAAAGTGGAGCAAAACAAATTCTGCCAATTATACAGTTCTGAAAGTGCAAATTTCGTGACAAAAGTTCTATCAATAATATTACGAATGGCATCAAAGTATATAAGTATAGAAACTCTGAAAGAACTAGTATCTTTCTTGACACAAATAATCTTTTTTTTAAATTAAAATAGTGATATAAGGGAAGGCTGTCATGTTGAAATTAGGGCTGGGACTATTTGTCGAATTTTTCGGTATTCGAATATTCGAATACTTCAGTTGCTCAATTATTTGGCGAATATAATTCGAATATTTAAGTATTCGAATACATCAGTCTTCGAATAGATCAATATTCGAATAGTATTCGAATAATAACATTCGAATCAAATATTCGAAGTTTATTCGTAGCATTCAAATACTTGTAAAGTATTCGAATATTAAATTATTCGAATAGTCCCATACCTAGTTGAAATGACGTTTCTCTTTATGTATTACGAATGGAACGGCATTCAATATTACTGTTGATTGACTTTCTGCAAAATTGGGGGGGGGTCTTGAAAGGCAGCCTACTACATAAAATAGACTAAATAGATTCTCACAAAAGTGATGAGCCCGAGCATTCAGAGAACATAGTTTATATACAATGCATACAAATTGTACATATACAGATTTCCAATCGACCGTCGGATACTGACATGATAGTTAAAGATAAACGCAGCCACCCCAAATCAACGTTGCAGTCCTATTTATAGTGAATATTCGAAATATAAAAAATCATTATAACTTGTATATTAAAGCCAAAACTAAAAATTAACAATAAGATGCAAAGCTATAAATTCATGCATTGGATTCAATGACTTACTTATAGGGTACCGAAACCTTTTGGGACGTTGAAACTCACGATCAGTGATAAATGTCTCGTTGTTATTCTAGAGATTTTTACGTATTTCGATATAGAGCATTACTACCCTCCGTAGTTTTTTTTATAACATGGATCTGAATAAATATAGATTGTAGATAGGTAGGTACTGTATTCATAGAAACCCAGGCCACCTTTTTTGAAAGCAAATATCTATATGAATTTTGTACGTCAAACACTGACATAGTCCATCATGCATATTTTTAATAGCATCGCAACGACAATGGTATTAAGGAAGTTTTTCTTCTTTAGAAACTGAATAATTTGAAGAGCAGAAATAAATGAACAAAAATGTAGGTTCTGTCGGCGGGCGCAAAGGGAGATCCTTTCCTTTTTATTTATCAGTGACGGCGAAGTCCACGATGATATATTATAGGCGTCCCGTGGCGCGTAGATGTGTCGAGTTTATTATCTTGTCGGGAAGATTTAGTTTTGATTAGACGTACACTGGGAATTGCAACTCGATCTAGGAACGCGAATGTGACCTACCTGTTGAGCAATTTTCACCACTTGTTCAAACCTTCATTTATTTCATCTTAATCAAATAACGCTGTAGGCAGTTTTCTTTATCGATACTTTATTGCAAACTTACGAGAAAATGATTAGATACAGTAATCATTAAATAAATGTAATGGGAAATGTATTTGTGTGTGTAGTTTACAGTTACATAGATTTTTATTTATATTTATATGTGTACCTATGTCTTTTCTAATGCCGGACCTTTATTACAGTATTTAGAACCAAAGCATTTCTTTAGTATTATAAAAATATATTTTAAAGTGTACAATAATAATAAAAATTAAAATTATCACAGACCAACGAAAGTTATTTCTTACATGGCAAATGATATTTATAAATGATTACCATTTTGTAACTTATTTAAAGTTATTTACATCTCTTCTTCAGTAGCTGTGACTAGTAGTTATTAACTGTTTATTTGATTTTAGCTCATTATATTTTAAACCTATATACATATATTCTTCTTTTATCAATTTGTATGAGAAATATTTTTCAATTAATCACCTTGTCTGCCTTTGTAGCAAATAGAAATAATATAATTTGGGTAAGTTAGTGTTTTAACATTTCAATTAATGCTTATTGCAAGTAGAATTAACACAATATAAAGTGCGTACCTATTCACGAGTAAATTTTTCCAAAAATACCAATAAAATGTGGAATGAAATATAATTAAATTGTAATATTCATTTAATCTCTTTATCTATCTTACTTGCCGACATGAGTCGTTACTATAAGCTCCAAAATGCAGCTAATTAAACGCTTTGGTTGCTCGTCCAACGAAGAAGTAAGATAAGGTGTTATATAGGGTGATTCATTTAAGTGGGCCACCTGTATTACTTGTAAACTCTTTGTTATATAAACAATTGTGCAAACAAAAGTTATACGGTATCAACGAGGGCACAAAATGTAATAATTAGTCATTTGCCCTTATTAATCGACTACGTACTTGTATTGATTGTAATGGACAACATTATGTTACATTAAAAAATGGTTAAAGAATATTTCAATTATTAGTTTTTGGATCCATACACACTAATAGACTTTTACTCAGCGTTCAACACTCTTTCCAATTACAATGTTAAATTTTACCCATTCGGATTAAAAAAGTCAAGATGATCTCCATGTTTTGATAAAAAATCAAACTAGCAAAACACAAATTATTATACTGTACGTCTCTCTTGATACCATACAACTTCTATTTAAACCATTTTTTCATATAACAAAAAGTATAGCAAACAAGTAATTTGGGTGACATACCTGGGGTGAATCACCCTGGGACCTGGATGTTATATGTAGAGGTTGCTGCATAAGTTCCGTCCACCACTTCGTTTATTGGGAAACTTAGTGGAGGCGTGGCTTAGATTTCAGTGCTGTGGTGGTGACTTGGCAAACTATTGAGGGTAGGCCCGGGATCCCACCAAACATTCCGAATAAGTATTTATTAATCGAATAAGTAAAAATTTAGTATTCAAATAAATTTAGGTAAATTTGCCGATGAACTGGGACCTCGCCGATTTCGATGACCTTCACATATGTTGCAAAACTCGATCTTTTGAGTAATTTTTTCCTTTAATAAAATTGGCGGTCGGCCTTACTTTCCGAAATATTCGCAGGAAAACTTTCGCTATTATACAATCGTACTCTACATACAGTATTGTCTCCGTATGTGCTCGCTGGTCGGGACCGGCGTTGAGCTCCTATCGTGAACAGATCCCTAATTCCGAGTGTTCGTTTCTCGCTTCTTTCTGGCCGAAGGGAGGAGCGAGATGGAACTCTTTTCGCGCGCGCGGGCGTGCCCGACGGGTGCGAGCACTCAGATGGAATAGTGACTGCTCGACGCATGCGCGTGACGGTCAGATAGCCAGGCACGGCACGAGTCTTTTTTGCGCTCTAGGCGAACTTTTCAAATTACGCCCTTTATTATAATACATTTATTTGAGATTATTAACAACCTTACTCCGAATTTTTATTCGTAGTTTAATTCACTTATAGTACAACTTGTAATATTTAATTTTAAAGTTTATTTTCAACAATACCAGTAATGAAAATATCATTTTGCACCTCTTGTCGACTTTCCGCCCTAGGCAGTCGCCTAATTTTGCAGAGTAAAGTCATAAATAATCTCAAATAAATGTATTATAATAAAGGGCGCGATTTGACAAGTTCGCCTAGGGCGCAAAAAAGACTTGAGCCGGGCCTGCGTCAAGATTTTGCGAAACGGTGCCCGTGCTCACCGTAAGCGCTTGCAACCATCGCGCACGCCCGTCGCGCACGCAAAGGACAGAGTGTCAGCTGTCCGAAAGACGGAGCGAGACAAAACATCAACGCGTCATCTGTCTCGTACCGTCCTCGCTCGCTTTCAGTGGCTCTCGCTCGCTCTCGTTCCATCTCGTTCTTACCTTCGCCGGACAAGAGTAAGACAGAAGTGGTGGGGATAGCGACAAGCACGTATCGTGTGCACCAAACTGAGCACATACGGAGACAATACTGTATATGTGCACGCCGGTGACAGTGTGTGCAGCACCACGTTATCCACGGTTGTCTTCTGTTTGTATAAATACTGCGCAGCAACCTGCAGCATATATATCTAACGGGTGCACGCGTGGTGTCGCAGCAAGAAAAATAGTCCAACTTAAACTGAATTACAGGATACTAACAGTACATGCTACTTTTAATCTTTCATAATACAAAAATGTATTTATTCTGACGATGTGCTGTAGCCTGCGTCTTCAGGATCGTTGTATATTTGGCGGTCGGCCTTAGATTCAGAGATATTAATAAAAAACTTTTGGCATAACATATTGAAATCTGTTTTACAGCCGACGATATTAGTATTGCTTGGGGCTAGATTAGGGCGGGGGGCGCGCGCCCGCTCGCGGGCGCGTAAAGCATGATAGCGAACCGATCCGAGTATGTATTAAACTCGGTAATTCTAAAGTTAAGTAAAGTTAATGCGAATATCTCGTACTCGTTTGAAGGGAAATGTTCAGAATGATGACTTTGACAACAATAGCGATATTGACCCCATCGTGTGATACTTATAACCGCAGTCTCATTTTGAACATCCCCAAAGTCACATCGGTTCGCTACCATGCTTTACGTACCCGCGAGCGGGCGCGCGCCCCCCGCCCTAATCTAGCCCCAACCAATACTAATATCGTCGGTTGTGAAATAGATTTCAATAGGTATATTATGCCGAAAGATTTTTATTAATATCTCCGAATCTAAAGCCGACCGCCAAAAAGTTTAAAGGGAAATGTTGTTGAAAATGACGACCTTGACAACATGTGTGGAGGTCATCGGCGAGGTCCCAGTTCATCGGCAAGTTTACCAAAATTTAAAAACACTCGTTTTGACAACATATCTATTTAAACACTGATAATCATGATGATGGCTTGGTGCATACGTGTTGTATGTCCACTTTTAGCATTCTTGAGAAAAACAGGTTCAAACATTCAATGGTACTTTATAATTAAATAAATACTTTTTGTATTATTGCATTATCATATATATATATATATATATATATATATATATATATATATATATATATATATATATATATATATATATATATATATATATATATATATATAATACAGGTATGACTGAAAGTATATAATTAGTAGTATAAGTCAGAATCTGAAAAATTATAATAATAACTCGATAATAATACTTCGAAATGGGCATGCTATGTAATCAAGTACAAAGGAAAACATACTATACTGAATGATATTGTATAAAACTGAATGAAAAGAACAATAACTGGAAATAATCTTCGAACCAATATTATATTTATTTTGAAAGTAACAGGAATAAAAAAGTAATTATACGTTTTCATTTTCGCAGTTGTCATTTTCGTAGTTTTCATTTTTGTCAATGTCCATGGGGATTGGAATTACATCACGTTGTGATTTTGCTGATGGTATGTTATTGGTAAATGCCTTGAAGTATTCAGGAATAATTCCGTTGTTTAAAAAATACAGAAGATCTTTTTTCTTCGCGATAGATGTAGAAAGACTTTTTTGAAATATTTTATTTTTGTCACATTTTTCCAAGAATATTTTCGTTCTCTGGCATGGACATACAACATTTGTGGGACATACAATAAACAAAAATATTATTTTTGACACATTTATAAAAAAAAGATAAGAATGTGATTTGTATACAGCATAAAGAAACAGTCAAGAACTATTTGTTGTATACAAAAACTCAAATTTCATAAAAAGTGGACATGCAATATATGTGCACTAAGCCATCAATAGACTTCGACGGATTTCGACCTACTCTCGGTAGTTCAATTTTCTGTCACTAGTTGGCGTATCGAAATTCTTGGTTTCCCAATATTATGAGTTACTTAATCGAAATACAACTGCCAATGCCGAGTTGTATTGTTAACAACTTGAAAGAATACAGCGAGAACTGCAAATTAAAAGACCATCCCTTGTGAACCGAAGGGGCGTCCTTTAGATAATAATGCAAAAAAAATATCGGAAGTGCAGTGGGACCTTATATAACAGATATTCACCTTTTTCGATCCCCACAAAACAATTTAGACAAAAGTATAATATTTTTTTTTAACGATAAATCCGAAGATTTTTATAAAAGAAGCATAACACAACTTCCTCATAGATCAGAAACTGTTATGAATAATGATGGAAAATACATGGTTTGACGTAAATATAAGCTATTTTCAAAACTTAGCTAGTACTCTAGCTAACAGACAAAACTTATGCAGCAACCTAATAGGTAGGTGTCATTTTCACTCTTATACCAATATATAATCAATTACATGTGACATAGAATGAAGAAGACGTCCCTTTATATATGCGCCTCATCAGAGACACAATCTTCAAAGATATTATCTTAATTCCACTCAATGTCGGATTAATGAAGTCTTTTGGAGGCTTGATCTCACAATTAATCGCACGAATAAAAAGGAAAGGAAAAGGCGAACACCGAACACAAAAGAGATCAAGTTCCAATGTGTTTGTTTTAAAGAGTTGTGAAGATGTTACTTCTATATAATAAGAAAAGAGTAAGCGTTGACTAAAGCTATTGAATCCATTATTTCATATAATAAACATCTATTTATTACCAGTTTATATTGTGTAATTTTTAGTACTGTCTAATTTACACTAAAATGTAACAGTTTTGTGTAATATAGAATTAATTGACAAATTCGATCAAATTTAACACAACCATTTTTTTTTTAATATTATTAGTGTTAAAAAGTTACTCATTTTTATTTTTTTTTTGAAAGTCACCAGTACGGTTGAAAATATTTTACTGTATTTACGCTTGTGACTGTTTATTCTTAACCCTTTAAATGCTGAAGTATTGAATACAATTTAATTGCAACACGAATGGGGTGGGAATCATTTAAACACTTTTCTTTTTTAATGCATCAGTAGAATCTTGCTGTCAAGCCGTAAAACTTCATATAACTACAGGTAAATGAGACAATTGACATAAAATCGAAAAAATTATAACTGTAATAGAAAATCGTAAGGGAAACTTGATGAAATTGCAAATAAAAAACGAACAACACACTTCGAAAAAAATGATGTCAGGTTGATTTATATAAATATTGTGTCCTATATTTTCTCTTACCTACGAATTAAATATAAGAGAACTTGACATCTTACGTCGTGAGCGAAAATTTCGCTAATTCCTTTAACAGAAACTGTTGGTCACAGACTTTTGAACGTGGTAAATATAAACCTGTCCTCCTGTAAACACTTTCATTCTCCGTGCACAATTAAACGACTAGAATGTGCAGAATCGAATGATAGGAAGTAAAATGAATGACAAAATTGAAGGAAGAAAAGAAAAGGTAAAGGCAGCGGGTTGTTGGGACGGTGTCGAAGAAGGGGAAGACCGTGGAAAGGGAAGACGTAAAGAGAAAAAGGTGAAGCGCGTATGCGCGCGGCGTGTGGTCTGTCTGACTGCCTCTAATCTTACAAACCGCCAACACCAAAGGCAGCCTGCCGTTTTCTTCGGGGAGCAACAAACCGCTTTATTGATTTAGATGTTCCGCTGATCTAAAGTAGCACTTTCGCTACTAATTATTTACATGGTTTCGGTCGGTAAAAACCTTGCGGTTATCTCTAACTATGTATATTGTCGACATTTATCTCGTGTTACACAAGTATTATGATGTTGTCTTGCGATGCTATAAACTGTCGTCAGTATAGTAGTGGTACTATACAAGGAAATAACCGGGGATTTCGCGTTTTTTCTCTCGCATTTATAGGTACTACAATTTAGGAAAAATTAAGCCACTTTCATTTTATTGAGTTTGAATAAAAATCATCGGGAACACTAAATACAGTAGAGGGGGGAGCACTGTTGCGCGAATCTTGCGTTTGGCATTTAAAAATTCTTCAACTGTAGATAAAGCCTTAAACAACTTATTAAAAATCAATAACCAATCTATTGGATCTTGATGAGCACATTACAAGAAGTTTATATGATGTGCCTAATAGAATACAGTACCTATGTAGTAAGATTTAGTCAACTATTTAGAGATAGGTACACTGTATATTAAACAGCCGAATTGTTGTAATCTGATTTATTCACGCGCAAATTAGTCAGAACTGTTTTGGTAAATGCTGTATTTATTAGATACTAAACTTCGGAGTAGAAAAAATATAGCATAGTAATTTGGAACTCAATAACTCTTTTGAATTACAAAGTCTTCAACTTTTATGGTGACATCAATGTGTAACGTCAATTTAAATTTTAGTTTGCGTAAGAAGAATACTTAGAGTGCAAAGTGTTATTTCTAGGTGATACGTATTTATTAATCGCTTAAGGGGACCCTCCGGTCAACCCCCTTCAAAAACAGGTAATCTCCCTAGTAGCATTTCTGGTTGGCCAACGGTAGCCAACAGTTAGGAATTAGTTGGGATATAGTTAGTGTTTTTGCCTACAAATTCCCAACATAGAGCCTACGGCAAAAAAGTTACGACAGTGTACCAACGAATATTCAATGTTGGACCTACAATTATTATGGTTGGTTAATTAACAAAAAGTTACAACAGTGTGCCTACGAATATTCAATGTTGGGCCTACAATTACTATGGTTCGTTAATTAACAAAAATTTACAACGGTGATTAAATGTCGTCTTATAAGTGTCAGAAAATTTGCTACATCCAAAAACCTGTTATTATATTCCAAGTTGTGATTTTTCTTTTCTTATTTATAAATACGTAATGAAGACGTCTGTCTTGAGGCGAATGTGAAATTTTAAGGAATGAATTTGAAGGTCGAATGATATTTTGTAGAATATTTCGCGTCACTGCACAGTTTTTATAAACAATTGATACTAGGTATGTAACTAGAAATTAGAAGCGTCTACAAGGAAATGTGTTGGGTAAGTGCGAACAGCGATTGCTTTGTAAGCGGAAAGTTTGGGTTCGATTCTCCTCACCCGCGATTTTTTTTTCCTAAACCAGGCCTGAAAAAGACGTGTTTTCAACGTCTTTTGAAGTTCTTTAAGACACCTTCTGGACGTCTTTAAGACGTCTTTTGAAAAGAATATAAATAATAGGGCAACGGTAGGAAAGCCTACCTTGGCCATCTGTTGTTGGCCCAACCTGAAAAAAAAGTGCCAAATCTAACTGTTGGCCAACTAATATTATGTGCGTGGCCCAACTGTATGCCAACAACAAATGCTACTAGGGCTTTATGAATTTTTTACAAGACGGGGTTATAACATATGCTGAAAAATATTTTTGGCATTTATTGATACACTCGTTAGGATGCGAAAAAAATTTTGTTGCATGTTTTCGGTCTTAATGCATTTTCTAGATGGCGCTTAGTGCAAGCGCTGCCAACAGAGATGCCAAAACGGTAACCACGAAATTAATAACCACAGGATCGTCCAAAATAAAAAATTCAAACAATTTCTTAAAATTTATTTCAATGACTATCGCAGCAACTCTTTTTGGAGCAAAAAAGGACACAAACTAATAATATTCCGTAAAAATATGCAGATAGAAAAGATCCCGTGTTTCAAAAAATTATGTTATACGCTGCTGCGATAGCAAGTCCAATTACAAATCAAATGCCTCAAGGATTTTTTTTAATCCGTTCATTAGTTCTTCTGAAATCGTGGTTACCGTTTCGAAATATCGTGTTTCGAGAAAAAGGTATTTCAACTGTTCTCGGCTCATACCGTTACTAATTTTTGTGTGAATCTTTCACAGACCATTCTCGGGATATTATACTACAAAAAATATATATAAAAAAAATCTATTTTCTGAAAAATTTTAACCCGAGGGTCCCCTTCAGTGATACGCAACGCGATCGCAATGTACGCAATCTATGTATCGAAAATTCTTACCGTGTGACGTCGGGCCACGATATTTCAACTACAGTAAAGTCTTGTTACGGGTTCGGTTTGGTGTACACCAGGCGTGCACAGCTGAATGCCCGCCGGGCAAAAATTTTCGGGTGGGTACGGAAAGAGCATCGTAAAGCGCTAAACCACGCCTTTATGAGCAACAGTGCCGTGGCGGGGAGTGTTCGTGAATGAAGTGTGCCGCTGAACGTCAGCAACCCACCTTACAGTTTACACGCATACTACGGCAGCTATTGGCCATAGGGTGGGGGAACTGCTCACGGCGTCGCTCTTCGCTTTGCTCACGAGCAATCGAGAGCGCTCTTACTCGCCACAGCCTAGCTGTGCAGGCCTGGTGTACACGATACGGATTTTTCGCTATCTCCATTACTTCTGTCTCACTCTTGTCCGGCGAAGGCGAGAGCGAGATGGAACGAGAGCGAGCGAAGGCACTGAAAGCGAGCGAGGACAGTACGAGACAGACGACGCGTTGATGTTTTGTCTCGCTCCGTCTTTCGAACGCCATGACACTCCGTCCTTTGCATGCGCGACGGGCGTGCGCGATGGTCGCAAACGCTTACCGTGAGCACTGGAACCTCTTCCCAAAATATTGACGCAGGCCCGGCTCAAGTCTTTTTTGCGCCCTATGCGAACTTATCAAATTGCGCCCTTTATTATAATACATGAATTTGAGATTATTTATGACATTAATCTGCAAAATTAGGCACCTGCTAGGGCGTAAGGTGGACAGGAGGCGCAGAATGGTCTTTTCATTGTTGGCATTGTTGAAAATAAATTTTTAAATGAAATACTACAATTTGTACTACAACGGTATTAAACTACGAGTAAAAATTAAAAGTAAGGATATGAAAAAGCTCAATTAAATGTATTATAATAAAGGGCGCAATTTGACAAGT
Organism: Andrena hattorfiana; assembly: GCA_944738655.2. Classification (NCBI taxonomy): domain Eukaryota; kingdom Metazoa; phylum Arthropoda; class Insecta; order Hymenoptera; family Andrenidae; genus Andrena; species Andrena hattorfiana. The sequence continues at coordinate 28,868,784 of OX122894.2, read as the reverse complement.
TCGTCTAGGGCGCAAAAAAGGTTTGAGTCGGGCCTGCGTCAAGATTTTGCGAAGCGGTTCCCGTGCTCACCGTAAGCGCTTGCGACCATCGTGCACACCCGCCGCGCACGCAAATCCTTCCATCTCGCTCCCCTCTTCGGCCAAAAAGAAGCGAGAAACTCACACTCGGAATTAGGGCTCCGTTTACGATACGGACTCAACGCCGGTCCCGACCAGCGAGTGGCTAACGAAACTTTCCTATACCCTTGGATTCAACAATTGGATATTGCCTTTCTATTCGACTATACACTTAGGAGGAACACGTACACAATTTGCAAACAATTTCTTTATATCTTTCTGAAAGTTAGAAGACTCTACAAAGATATAAAACCACAAATGGGTGGAAAAGGGTCCGAGGGACTTAGTAGGGTTAAAGAAATAAGAATACTATTAGCTCAAAAATGAACCGAGGAACACATACACGTATTGAAAATTTTCAGACATACATAGTTCCGATGACAATACAATAATTTCACTAAAAAGCATGAAATACTTTATGGTAAAATTTTTTTTAAAAAACAAGCTTTCATTAAAATGTACCAAAAGGAACCAATAATTTTGATACCGGCCCAAATGACTGCCTGAGAAGAATTCCCTCATATGACTAAAAATAAACGCGTAAAAATATTGTTGCGCCAGGGTGTTTCGCTGCCCACCCCGACGCAAAGAATAGAATAACACACGTGAGTGCACAACTCTGCTATATTTCGGTATACAGGGCAATGGTTACGTGTTTACAACGGTACAAGTTACGCGTGCGTCCGAACGCTATAGTATTCAGAACAAGACAGTGTTCTCGTCGGTCTCCTGATCGTCCTCTTGAAGGGAGCCGACCTTCAGAAAAGCGGGCGTCCCGACCGCATCGAATCTTCTTCGGAATCTTCGTACCCCTGCCTGAAGAAGTGGTCGTGCAAGCCCCGTGGCTTCTTCAGACATTCGCCTCGGCATTTGCCTTCCCGCTCAGGAGAAACCACGGAAAAACCCTGAGCAAGGCGTGGGTACGACGGGACACCAATTTTTTTTTGTGTGCTTCGACTGCTGCTTCCCGCTTCAAGAAGTCCAGCGACGTATCAGTCTCAGAATGTCCAACGAACCTCCAACGATGCTCTCGTCCTCTTCCGTGTGATCCGCGACGAAATCTGCCTCCTGGCGCGCTCCACCCTCGTGCAGCCTACGAAATCTCGCTGACCCGTGAACTACTTCCAAACGTTGCGTCAAGATTCCAGCGACGCCTCTTTCGCAGATGGCCTCTTCCAAAAGTCAGCGTAAGCTTTTTTCTTCCTCTATGGAGGCTCTCCGTCCAGCGGCCAGGCGTAGGTACCGCGGGCAATCGTCCGCAACAACATTCCAGCTTCTTGTCCTGCGACGTCCCTGGAACTCCGCTCCAACGATGTCTCCACATCTTCGAGGGGTCCATGGAACGCCCAACGACATCTCCACCGCTTCGGCGGCGTTACACCCTCCTTCCGGTCTCGGTTCCCCGTCGAAACTTTGGTCGTGGACGAACTCCTCCTCCAGGGACTCGTCCTTGATGTCTAGTTCTCCTCCTTGCGATGTCTGGCTCGAAACTCCAACCCGGTGGTCCGGATTTCCATGCAAAAGAGACGGAGAAACATTAACATTCTCTTACGTATGAGAGAATCCGTTGGAGCTGAAACGGGACTAGCACGAAAGCAGAGGGTCACTGCTAGCCAATACCGGCCAGTCCACTCCCCGCACCTCTCATCTCGTAGCGTTTTCATCCTGGACCATGGCCCTTGAAGACCAGACTTCGTGATGGCCCTATTCCTCTTCGTGGCATTTGGTGCTGACCCAGGGAACCGCCTAATGCAACCCGTCAACGGTCCCGATCCGCGACACCCCCTCCAGCCGACCCAAGCCCCGCTTGTTCGACTGGTGGTTGGGGACGCCATTTCCCGTCTGCTGTCTCTCAGTCGACACAGACCTCAATCGTAAGCAAGTATCTAAGTGGAGAAGCCACCAACATCGGTGCCAGGGGAGTTAGTGGGACACTTTCACGTTTGTCCACGCCCCACTGTGGACCACTACGCTATTACAGCACATTCGAGGAATTCGAGACCGCATTCGGGCCGCGGCGGCAGTTCCCGACACCTTGTCCCTCGTGGTGGGGTATCGTGTTCCCTGAAACAACTCAATAAAGGGGGGCTGGGCTACGAAGGTAGCCTCCGCGGTCCAGTCCACTGCATTAGCTTAAAACTAATCCTCGATCTCTTCATTACTTCAGCCATGCCATCTTTCTTCGCGGGGGTTTTGATCGTAAGAAACACTTCTCGAGTAAGAGGCTTCCTTGCTCTATCGTCGACGAACGGCCCATCTCGATTAAACGACTCCACTCTTCGGGTTCTCTCTCTTAAGGGGGGGGGGGAGGGGTCGTCGATCCCGCGACAGTATTCCCCTCGAACTCCCTCCGTCGCGACTTCAGCAACTCTGCGCCCTCCAAGCGCCTCCTCGTTGCTTCGGTGGTGCCCGCGCTCCTGTTGACGCCGCTCGCCAGCAACACATCTGCATGGAACCCTGACTGCCACCCAGAGCCGCACATCCACCAACCCTTGGTGTGGTCCGTGCACTCCTGGTTGTCCCTGCGTTCCTGCCGAAGTCACACCCCCACCACCAACACTTCGACGCTCCCTCTATAGTGTCCTAACTCGGCCTCTTGTAACGACGATCGACGCTTCCCACAAAAATCGGTTTCGCAACAAGATATCCTTGGTAGTTGTCAGTGGCGCAGTCGGGGGATTAACCCTTCGGTGGGCGCGCTCTTCAGACTTGCATGAGTGGGCGCGTTGCGGCTTTTACACCGCAATCTGAGTTCTCGTTGTTTTATCTCTAAATTTAGACAATTTTAGGTCTCACAGAAGAAAATCGAATTTACATTAGTTGCTTAATAATATTTTATTCAATGAACATAGAACATAGCCGACGGCAACTTCGTGTCGACTCTTTTGTTTCCTCTCACTCGTTCTCGGGTTCTCTAACTCGCAACCGAATGATTCCAAGAAATGGTGGGGATAGTCGTCGGGCGTACAACGCATGGAAAAAACGGGGTTATCACGAGTGCGTACTGTACCCAATAAATTGGTACATTACTAGGTAAATTTTTAACCGACCAAAGTTCTTTTTCGTCGTTTATTAAAATATAACATGATGCTAGCAAGTGTTCACATGTCGTGGAAAAACGGTGAGGGTTCAAAAAGTTGGGTAGGTGTTCCCCTCAAACTGTCGCGCAGGTTTATAGCTGCAATGTGGTCTTTAATTTTGAAAGGCCCGCTATGTACTTACCAATCTTCAATTTTTTTGAATTTATATAGACGCAAGTGTTATTGACTTAAACATCCATTTTTATCAGCAAATTGCCTTGCGGGAAATTAAAACATATCTTGTGAAGTCGCAAGCAAAAGTAAAAGGAACAGAAAACAAATTAGTGTTCAGGATGTTCACATGTGTATATCGTATTGAAAATTAATGAACTATATGGAACGAACACGCGATTACGTTGTCATGAAATTTGACGTCGATTAAAGGAACGCTAAGTTTCTAGTAGAAAACGAGAGCTCGCGATGGTAGACAAAAGGATGGATGTTGGGGATGCTGAGACAGGCTTTCGTTTAGCTCGTGTGGGACGGGACATGTCAAAGAACTTAATTTCTTCGTGGCGGACCCTAATATCTCTAGTGTTTTAGTTTAGTATAGGTTCGGCTGGTCCGGCTGGTACGGCTGTAATCAAAAGGGTCTTAATGGTGGGTTGCGGAGTCCGGCGTGTGAACTGTGGGCGTGAACGACTCGCTTCCTATCTTCGGTATCTGACGTGCAGCACGTGCTGGACTGGGAGACCTTCTTGCCGCTATTAAGAAGCGTGGTTAGTAACATCTCTTGGATCTTAACGTTACCATCGATTCCTATCTCCGATAAGACGCTTTGCTCGCGCGCTTTCAGAAATTTCCAATTCTTCCTTTCGTATGATATGCTAGGAAAGGCAGCGCAGATCAACTTTACGATATGTTCGCTAATTAAAAATGTGTATTCTCTAAACTTTCATGATAATCTCTGAAAACTTAACGATGTTTTATAATATTCTAGTTTACTTGTTTTTTGTCACAAAATAATATTGTTATAAGATATCTAAGGCATCTATTTCTCTTCGAAATGAATTGAATTATTAAATCTCTTGCAATATTTGTCACTTTCGACCTTTCTAGTTTGTTTACAAACCACCAATATTCTTATATTGTTCCAAAGTAGGTACATTGTAGTGTATGGTCTGATAATTTCAATTCTTTTGCAATTTCTGTGAATGTCACTTTTACTAAGGTATTTGAATCATATGAATTGAATTTTATCGTAATTATATAATGATTCCTTTTGTTTTATTCGAATGTCGTATGACAAGTATTTTTTAGTGTTAACATAAGATTACAGATATATAATTAGTATTACCGCATTATTTTCATATCCAATAATTTAACTATATCACAGAATAAGTTTAATGTTTTTATCTCTATTCTTAAAAAGTATTTCTTGAATTAATTGAATCTAAATGGCAAATAAAAATCGAACCTGCAAAGAACGTAGATGCAAATAATAAAAATGGTATTTGAATGCTCGACAGAAATGATATCCAAAGTTTATATTTACAAAAAAAAACTCACATCCTCACAACATTATTTATATATTAGTACCTATGTAGGTACATCTTTCGCTCTATTTTAGCGGACAACTAAAATTTATTAGTTAATGTCTGAGGTTTTTAATAACAGAAAAAATACAAATTTAAGGCTACTATTACTAACTATGAATCAGAAGCCGTTACAAAGTTGAGGATTGGCGTTTGGTATTTTGTGATTAATATATTTTTCGTTAGAACCACTTATAGAAATTTTGCTAGAAGAATGGAACAAGATAAGCTTTACCCGGCGGAAAGAAGACTCCTGGCAGGCGGTCTCGGGCGATGTAGTCCGCCGCTGTGACGATTGGTCAAGTCACCTATTTGGGTACACTTCCAAAGACGGGACATACGTATTTTGGTTATTGGCTGAGGTAGCCACATACATTTTCGCACCGCGCGACGAATAGAGCGAACGAAACATATCGAGATCGAGTGGGATGGAGCGTTCTGACCGACGAACGCCAAAGCAAAAGCGTAGGCATCTCAGACGGTTAACCATTAATATATAATAACATTTCAGGAAAGTATTATCCTGATATGATAATATACTTTCTTAAACATATTGTGATAAATAAGAATATTTTTATTTTATTTTACATTAATGGTTAACCGACGTCTCAGATGTCTACGCTATTGCTTTGGCGTTCATCGGTCAGATCGCTCTATCCCACTAGACCTCGATGTGTTTCGTTCGCTCTCTTCGTCGCGCGGTGCGACAATGTATGTGGCTACCTCAGCCAATAACCAAAATACGTGTGCCCTGTCTTTAGAAGTGTGCCCAAATAGGTGATTCGACCAATCGTCACAGCAGCGAACTGCATCGCCCGAGACCGCTTGCCAGAAGTCTTCTTTCTGCCGGGTAACAGTATCTATCTGTATATTCTATTTTAAAATCGAGACTTTATTCTGGGTTAGGTCTATACGATTAATTTTTTTCCACTGGACCACTTATGACCGCCATGTTTAAACTCTCACTGGAGTTATCAATTTCGACGAAACTTGTTCAGTCGTCTTCGGTTTTAATTCATTTAAAAATGCGAGATTCACTATGAGTGTTTTAAATACGGCGTAGGTAACAGTAATTGAATTAAAAATAGGTATCTCAAATTATAATTCTAACTTAATAATATTTAAAAAAAAACTGTGGCAACCCCTCAAAACACTTCGCGACCCACCGGCTGTGAATCACTGCTATATAGTAATCGTAGTACAACTGACAAGGGAAATTACCTTTTTTTTTAAGATTTTTATTTATTGGATATGATGTACAATCATTAAGAACAAAGGCACCAAAATCGAATCGTACAAAAAAATTGCCATCCACTTGATAGGACAGATGGGCACGGAGAACTGCCAGAGTCTCGAGACCGTGGTAGGTCACCAGACCCCCCTGTAGCTCCACGCGCTATCCTGTCCAGTGCTAGGAGCTGGTGTTCGAGCGCTTCGAAAACTTTCAGCTCACCAATATCGGAACAGGGCGTATCGGGGGAAGTGAGAAGAACTTTATGGATAAAGTAGTGACACAAGGTGTCGTACCATCAGAGTCATCGCAGGAGGAGACATGGGCGTGGGGAAAAAAGTGTGCCCTCCCAGAGGGCGGGGGAAAAAATCCCAGGATCTGTCGGGATACTGCGAGGAATTTAAAAACTTATAGACTAGACTTACAACTAAAAGTACAGAGGGGCGGAGAGGAAGGAGGTATGTACGGGGGAGTCCACAAATCTCTGTTCGAACCGTCGGGTGTACGCGACGGGCGCCGAAGCGAATTAGAACTGTCGAGAAGGAGAGTAAGAACGCGTCAGGGAAATATTTGCAAGGGTGTTAGGGGGTACGCTACCAGTGCTATTGCGAGGGCGCGCAGAGTGTACCAGTGCGCCCGACGACTACGGGAAGTTACAGAGAGCCTTCCCGAAGGTGGGACAGTCTACGCATGTGGAGGGCATTCATGTGTATGCTGTCAATGGACAGCTACCAATATTTGATAAAATTAAAGCGCTGGAAGTCGTTAATGTCCCTCATGGGGATTGCAGTAGAGAAGCTGAAACTGCCTCTGTTGGTCGCGAAGTCGTCGGGACCCCACGCCAACCTTTTGTTGGCTTTATTACACCGCCAATAATAAATAATGGGGACGTTGCAAGCGTCCTGTATTAGGCCCGCGTTATCGCAGTAAGGGAGGTTGGGGAGCGATGTAACCAGAGGAAAGTTGTCTACGAGTCGAAGCCATATTTTGAGTAGCGAGGGGTTTGATCGCGTCGTTATCAATAGTAGGAAGGTTAGCGAAATAGTCCCGGGTAAGTTTAACCATGAATATGTCGATACGAGAGACTTCTGCTCTGTTGTATAAGGTGCTTTAACTGACATAGTGCTGCCAATCGGTGGCTTGGGTTCGGTACAGCCGCATACAGGCGCTCAGGACCTTTCGCTCAAAGGCTCTAAGCTTTTCAGTCACCGTATGGTTGAAGTTCCATAATATGGGGGCAGCATAGGTGATGATGGGGCGTATTAGAAGCAGATACAAGATAACTCGTGCTTTGTTGGAGAGATGCTTATTATGGAAAAGTCTGGCTGTTCATTGAAGCCGAAAAGATTCGGGAGGTCGCATAAGAAAATGTTAAATAGAATGGGTGAATTAACGGTGCCTTGTTGGAGGCCTTCATTGATCGCAAATTCCTGCGAAGAGAGCGTTACAAGGGACATTACCGAACTGTTACACGCTGATTTTGATGAGATTTACGTAGATTCTAGTTTTCGAAAACATATTTAACATGTATTCGAAATCAGCCGTCAAAGTTGAGGTAAAAAACACGTTTATCCCAATGTCTCGGAAACTATGCACTATAGAGAAAAATCTGTTAGACAAAAACGATGCATTTTTTATAAAAAATTTAGACACATGACCAAATTCACCGTAAAATTACTACTTTTTAGAATTGTTTAACAAACTTATATTGTTTAAACAAATTGATGCATTTCGAATCCGATTACGTGGGTGAATTAATTATAAAAAAAACATTATTTTCGTCTTAAAGATTTTTCTCTATAGTGCATAGTTTCCGAGATATTGGGACAAACGCGTTGTTCACCCTCAACTTTGGAAGCTGATTTCAACCTCCAGATATGGATGTTTGCCCATAAAAAAATACGTGTCAGTTTTTTTTT